>APFE030581881.1:0-191051 GCA_000404065.3 Pinus taeda
TTCCTCATATATTTCTTGTGTGTTGTATTTTTCTGAAATATATTTGATGGAAGAAATTTTCTCAAATAATAGTTTTCAAGAGATAAACATGATTTTTGGTTATGTAGCCTTCATGGCCTGAGTGGAAATTCAATTTTTGTCTAGTGCATGTTCACTCAGACTCTAAGTTATTTGTATATTCATTTAAGCCTTTCTTCAAGCAGCTCTTAGTTCAAATAACTTGTCAATAGTTACAAATAATAGACAAGAAACACATTTTCTTGGGGCTTACCAATTTCTTTTATAAACATGCAAAATGATTTCCAAAGCTTCAAACCCATGCAAGCCATCTATATTTTCTATCTATGATGTAAAACTTAAGTCATCACATATTGTTTTGTTTCACTTCATTTAATCATTTTCTACATCCACTTATGATGCAATCTATATTTTCCTTGAAAAGATATTATGTTTTTGTTCTAAATTTTTGATAGTGAATATATATATATATATTTAATTTTATTTACTTGGTGTATTTTTTTATGAACATGTAAAACAATTTCCATAGCTTCAAACCCATGCAAGCTATCTATATTTTCTATCTATGTTGTAAAACTTAAGTCATCACATATTGTTTTGTTTCACTTCATTTAATCATTTTGTAGATCCACTTATGATGCAAGCTATGTTTTCTTTGAAAATATATTTTGTTTTTGTTCTAAATTTTTTATAGTGAAATATGTTGTTGTTATCACATATTGTTTTGTTTCACTTCATTTAATCATTTTGTACATCCACTTATGATGCAAGCTATGTTTTCTTTGGAAAGATATTTTGTTTTTATTCTAAACTTTTGATAGTGAAATATGTTGTTATTGTTGTTGTGTTGTGTTTGTTTGTTTGTTTTTGTATTTTGTTTTGTTTTGTTTTTTCTTTTTTTCTTTTTTTGAGGAGTGCTTAGAGTAAAAGTAATGCACCACCACACAAATGGCCCTGCCCTCATCATGAGGAGGGAGGAGGGAGGGAGTGAAATAACCACTTGGTTTATGAAGGCAACTATGGCTAGGGTGGGGGAAGGAGGTAAGACAAAGGGAAGCCACTAGGTTAATTATTAATCTTGGGTTAGTGTTCATCTAGGGTGGGGTTGCAAGAGAGGTTGAATTTGTATACCAATAAGGTAAAAATATCATGATTGTTTGAACCTCAAATATTTTGCCATGTATCTAAATGTGAATGTAGAATCCCAAGTGTTGTCTCTACACTTGTTTATATGAAAGTCTACAAGTGCATTACCCAATACTCCAATCCATTTTGAACTACATAATCATGAATTCTCTCACTGTGTTGAAGATCCTTTGAGCTAGGGCATACATGAAGATTGCTCACAAGGGTGTAGAGCCTAGTTTCACACTTGCAAGTTTCATTTTATAAAAGGAATTAAAAGTTTCATGGTGACTCACATTTTGATAATACCAAGATTTTGAGTCTTCAAATGTATTAAGGAAGTCCTATCATGGGTTGAAAATACAACTCTTTAATCACTTTTCATCTAAAATTGAAAATTATGTAAATGAATATGCAACCTGTTATCACCCCAAGAAACTCTCCTAGGTTGTATCTCGGAGATGCTTGGGAACATTATAAACTCAACATGATGTTGGAAATGGATGAATGGAAGGAATGATTCTTGTTCAAGCCAGATAACCACTCCTACTTTGCTTGACTCCAGAAATGCATGAACACCCCCAGACTACAGGGCTTTAGACCACCAATTATTCACAATTTAGGGATTGGCTAAATATGGAGAATACTAACCACACCAGTAGATGCATAAGACCCTATGATGGCCGACTGCAACCAGTAAAGAGGCCTGCAAATCTATTTCCTAATGCACAGACAGGATGACAACTCTCTGTCACTAGGTAAATAGAAACCTGAACAACACATTCACTGATACATACAAGATTTTAACACAGAGGTAGGATGACAACTCCTCTAATGCTAAATATCAAGAGCTCATGAAATTGCATGACAGGCACAGCCTAGAATAGAATAGAAATGGAAAGTGAGCAACTAACAACAAAAGAAGCTTGTATTAGCTGAAAATGAAGATGAGACACTGCAAGTATCAAAGCAGTTACAATCTCCAAAAGTTGAACCTTACATCAAAACAATAACCATCAACCCGAATTACATCTGTTTTCTGGATATATATAGAGTTTCATTACAAAGACATTCTGCTACTCTAGACGTGGACGGGTCATAATTGACCAAGAACCGCTTTAACTGTTTGATGGAGTCTCTGGTGCAATCTGCCTGCTTCAGTGGACAAATTTGATCTTCTCGGATGCTCTGTTGTCCTTCTCGAGTAAATGGAGTCTCGTACGGAAGAATTTCCATAACTGTTAAATTTTTTGATCTGCTTGAGGCACGTCCTTTTTCTTCTCGGCCACTCCATTTGTTGAATGCGGTGGTTGAGGAGGAAATACACCGGGTACAAGTAGATGGTCGCCTTCGTCCTTCGGGTGCATGGCATGATTGGGGTGAGTGGACTGCATGGCGGTTGTACGAGCAGGGCGGAGGAGAGATGTCGGCCATTGGATCTCGGGTGAGCAGATCCAACGGTTATCGGATGGAGAATATGCACGGGGGGTTAATGATCGGGGAAAACGGTTTTGGCGGTGGGTGGTATTGATCGCACCGCTTTTGGTGGGTGAGTGGTAATCATACGATGGCTCGCGATCACAATCATCATGTGACATGTGGCGGACGGGACATGACGAAAACCACTTTGATCGTAAGTTAACGCGTGATTGGTTTGTGAGAGCGAGAGGAGAGAATGCCATCTGATCACAGTGGAGTTGATTGAACGGTGGAAGAAATAAATGTGCGGATGGTTCGTTGGATGCGGCAGGGACCATTAAATCGTGGTGCGGCAATCAACGACTGAAATCAAAAGGCGGCTACGGGCTATGAAGGCACAGGGTCATGTGGTGATGGTGCTATGGAGCTTTAGGCTTAGCTCTTTGGGGCTTGAGGAAACAAAGGATTATGTTGAGCTTTGAAGGAAAAAAAATGGCGGGGATTATGAGAGTGTGAGTGGAGTGAGGGGAACGAGGAAGATGACCGATAGGGTTTTTCTTCGAACAACAACAACACGACCATGCCTGCATTTGACTCTCAAAATGTCCACGTATGTAGCAGAGCTAACACTAGCTCCTTCTGGGGATGATATCCTCCCCGCGAGGTCTCAAGAACTTGCAGATCAATGCCTTCCCTATGAAAAACAAATTAGAAAAATTTCCTAGTGTTCCATTGGGCATGGAGTCTAACTGAGCTTACACTAAAACTGATAAAACACATATTTACAATTTTAAGGCTAGAGACCTTAAACAACATAAATTTTCAAAAAATGCCCATTAACTGGGCCACCAAAAACTGCTTCTACTCCCATACTTTTCAGCATGAAGGTATTGTTCCCTTGGATCTGAGAAATAATAAAAGGCCCTGTCCATAAAGCATCAAACTTCCCATGGTTGCCTTTCTTTTCTTTTAGTGCATCCCACTTCAGGACCAAATCTCCAACCTGAAAATTATCTGATTTTGTCCTTCTGTCAAAAGCATCCTTGATCTTCTTCTGATGTGTTGTAGACTTTTCAACCAGTTGTTCTCTAATCTGATGTACCTCTGCTAAATTAGTGATCAATTTTGCCATGTCTTCTTCCTCATTCTGATCTTCATGTAGGAGCTTTGCCACAGGGAGGGTAAGCTGAACTAGGAATACTGCCTCTGTACCATACACCAACTTGAATGGAGAATTCCCTGTGGATTTCTTAACGGTCACTCTGTCATCCCACAGCACATATTTGAGCTTAGAATCCCAATTCTTTTTGTTGTCCTCCAACAGCTTTTTAATTATCTTTATCAGACTCTTGTTGGAAGATTCTACTAGACCATTGCCTTGAGGGTAATATGAGGTTGGATGAACCAGTTTAATGCCCATTGAATTGCACATATCCACCAATTCTTTTGCTCTAAAGGCTGCTATGTTATCTATGACTAATTTATGTGGACAACCAAATCTAGTGAAGATATTCTCTGTCAAAAACTTCATGACCACATTATGATCAACCTTTCTAGATGGTAAGATCCCCTTTCTAGATGTCCTGATTAGTAGAAGGGAGGATGGCACTTTGGGACACCAGGTCTATAGAAAGAAAACTCACACTGATAGCTATCTTCATGCGGACTCTTACCATCATCCATCCCAGAAATCTGGCGTTTTAAACACCCTGGCTGTCGGAGCTTTCAGGATTTCTGACCCTGATCACCTGAAGGAGGAGATTGAACACTTAACCTCTGTCTTCAAAAACATTGGGTACAAGGAATGGAGTATCAAGAAAGCTATAAAAAGGGCTCAAGACAGGGCCCTCTCTAAGCGTACCCCTGAGGACAAGAAAGAAAATCAAGGGAGGGTTTACCTTCCATACATCCAAGGGGTTACCGACAAGATTGCAAAAATATTAAAAAAGAAAAACATAGATACTCAATTTACAACATGTGGAACGATAAGGCATATGATGAGGTCGGTTAAGGATAACATTGATCGTCAACAACTAAAAGGAGTGTACAAGATCGATTGCTCCTGTGGTAAGAGTTATATTGGGGAAATAGGATGATCTCTGAAGACAAGGCTTATGGAACACGCGGCTGACATAAAGAATGATAGATCGCGTACGTCGGCCCTTGCAGAGCACTCATCCAAGACCAAATATCATATGTGTTTGGAAGACGCCAAGGTAATTGCAAGGGAGGACAACTATCATAAAAGAAAAATCAGAGAGGCCATTGAAATTATGAAATTCCCGCAGACCCTCAACAGGGACAATGGAAGTGAAATCAGTGGAAACTGGTTTCCCCTGATCAGGCAAATAAACCCCTCGAAGCCCGTGGAAGCTCAAGATCAATAGACCTTCCAGTCAGAAGGTTTATTAATTGATTAATTAATCATCGCAAATCTTTTAATTTAATTTAATTTAATTAATTAAATAAATTAAATTATGGGCTTAATTAATTAAATTGAAGATTTAAATTAAAGGCCTAATTAAATTAAAATTTTAAATTAAATAAAAAATAAAAAAACTAAAAATGAAAAATATGATTAAAAAAGTAAAAAGGTAAAATAAAATAGGAATAAGTATTTAAATTAATTTAATTTTAGAGGGTCTTAATTAATTTAAATAAGAAACTTAAAATCAAAATATGATTAATAAAGTAAATAACAATTGCCGGGCAACCTAGGTATTAATAAAAAAGTGGTAGTTTAATCCTAAACTAAATTTAATTAACTTGATTATTTATTTAATCTAATATTAAATGATAATATGAAATAATATAAAATGATAATAATGAAATAAAATTAAATATTTTGAATAATTAACCAAACTAAAAGATAAAAATTTAACAATGATTATTTATAAAATATCTAAAAATAATTCTATCCTCCACTAGGAATTGATGGATTATTATATTTTAAATGAAATTATATCAAATAATAAATCAATTAATATTATATTATATTAATTTAATTAATTAAAATTAATTAATCTGAATGTAAAATAATTGTATTAAAATAAATTAAAATATTTAATATTAAAAATTAAAATAAATTAAAATTAAATTATTAAATTAATAAATTACTAATATAATAACATTCAAATAAATAAATAACAACAAGAAATAATAATTAAGATTGTAAAATCATGTGTCGGCTCTCATTTTAGGGTTCTTTTGTGTATTTATATCAAGGTGCCCAGTTCTTTCTCTCATCATCTTTCATTCATTTCTATCTATCTTTCAGAGTTGTCCTGATGATGGACCCCCTTTGGGGTTTGAAACGTCGACAGATTGAACTGGAAACTGTGGATAATCCGGAACATGAAGCTACAAAAAACTTCCATAGAGGCTTAAAATCCAACATGATCAACCTTTCTGATAGGGATGTTTTCAATCCACTTAGTAAAGTAATTAGTGGCTACTAGGATCCATCTACGTTGGCCACTGGAATTTGGATTGATTTCTCCATTGAAATCCAAGTCCCACTGCTAAAAAGGGCCACTAGCATGTATAGGCTTTAAGGGTAGGGATTTCAACTGTTGTTTCCCTTCAAATCTCTGGCACCCGTCACAAGATTTAACAAGTGAAAAAACATCAGAAAATAAGGTGGGCCAATAGTACCCAACTCTTAGGATCTTATGGGCTGTAGTTTTCCAATAATGGTGTCCTCCACACATGCTGGAATGAAACTGCTGCATAACCTCTATAGATTGTTCTTTGTCCAGACACCTCAAAAGCATTCCAGATGGGTCCCTCCAGTAGAGCAGATTTTTATGTATGCAATATTTAGCTTCCCTGTGTGGAGTACTAAAGAAGGTATGTTTTTGGTGATTATTTCAGCATCTTTTCATTAAAACTTACAAACCTTTTGCATCATGAACGAGGTAGATAATAAGGAATTGTGACAAAATATGTAAGATTAATGTGAAAAACGAAAACACTGACAATTGTCATTTTCTTATGCAGGAAGAAGGAAAAACGAAAGATTGACGTTCCAAAGGAAAGGACAAGGCCAGGTTAACTGCTGTCCCTTTGACGGGGAACCACATGCAAACAAGGCAAACCAAATTAAGGCGTATCAGCCAAGGAAAGGAAATGGAGATATCGGCTCGGCGCAAGAAAGTAAAGAGATAACTGAGAGCCAACGGTTTGGCGAATCCCTTAGGATCCTTTGATCCTGAGGGATCGCTACTTTAACTATTTTTACACCTAGACATCTCCGCCTTCGCCATTATAAAAAGGGGAAACACTGTTAGCCTAGGGGATAGTCTGTTATGTTTTATGTAATTTCTCTTAAAGTTGAGACTTTGATCATCGACTCTCGTTGAGAAGTGATCCACTGTAATTCTATCTTATGCATTAATACAAACTTGGTTGCTATTTCATCTCTGATCCTGGAATAACTTCAAGTGGTGTACCCCTGGAGGCTAAGGGCCCGGCCCTGGAGGAACACTTGCTCCTGTACTATTACTTTTGGTTTATGTGTGGTTTTCTCATCAGCTTTATTCGGTAATCTAATATGTTCTGTTATTTTATTTCATAGCTCTGTTACGTTTGATCCGTTAAGTGATATCATTTCCTAAGACAGAGACATCATAACTATGCAACGCATTGTTGTTTCTTTAAGTACTGATATAACTGGCTTTTACAAGATACTGTTGCTGTTCAATTATAGAATGTCTGTGTTGTAACACTTGACCATTGGTATGACTGAATTAATATTAGATATCATATTTCCTTGTGATTGTTGAATCTATGAACATTGTTGTTCCATTCTAAAATACAGTCATATTGTTTATAACTAAGACTGACGATTGGATTACCAAGATCAAATTACTGTTGAGGTGTGTCATGTGTTAAGTTACTGTTTGACTTTCTAGCGTTGTCCCATATTCCATCATTAGTCAATGCTATTCTATTTCTGTGTGTTGTTCGATTCATCCTTAAAGACAGAGGATTGCCATTGGATTTATGTAGGACACAATTGTTGCATTTGATCTTGTAGACTAAGGTGTTGTTGCTTATTAAACTTAATTTTTGTTACAGTTTCCTAGTTTTTGTTCCATTTCTTATTTGCTGTTCCATTTCCTATCATTTACGTTATTGTTGTTTTGGTGTGAAGAATGCTCTGAGACTGTAATGTGCACTGAAATTTATTGTCTAGCTCCCAGATCGAGGACCTGTTCCCTGGTTTCCTTTGGTCCCATCAGTTTACAAAGGGATGATTTACTGTTACTGAACCCTTGACTGATAAAATGCTCAGTTTTCTGAATGTGTGATTTAGTCTTTAAAAATAGTTTGTTATAACCAAGCGTCCATTCATTCTTGTATTTTTGAAGCACTATACTACTAGCATTACTCTGGAAAATGATAGCCTCAAACAGAGACACTATTTGAAATAACAAAACATTCTTAGATTGACAAATTAATGTGAGGTAATTAGAGGTGAAAGAGACCCTTCTTACGACTCGACATTTTGGCGCTATTGCTTGTTCCTTTTTCAAAGGAACAACATTTTTTTGATTTTCTATTGTTCCTTTTCCAAAGGAACGACATTTGCGATTTTTGGCTGTTCCTTTTCCAAAGGAACGGCATTTGCGATGTTTGGCTGTTCCTTTTCCAAAGGAACGACACTGGTGTTTTCTGTTGTTCCTCTTCCAAAGAAACAATATTTTTTATTTTTGCTGTTCCTTTTCTAAAGGAACAGCATTGCCGATTTTTTCTATTCCTTTTTCAAAGGAACGACATTGGTGTGTTTGTTGTTCCTTTTCCAAAGGAACAATATTTTTTGGTTTTTTTTGTTCCTCTTCCAAAGGGAACAACACTCTTGGGTTTTTGCTGTTCCTTTTCCAAAGGAACGACATTAGTGTTTTCTGCTGTTCCTTTTTCAAAGGAACAACATTTTTTATTTTTGCTGTTCCTTTTCAAAGGAAAAACACTTTCGTTTCTTGTTGTTCATTTTCCAAAGGAACGACACTTGTATTTTTCTGTTGTTCCTTCTTCAAAAGGAACACCACTTGTATTCTTTTTCTCTTCCTTTTTGCAATAACAACATACTCGTATTCCCTTTTGCTTTCTTTGCTGTTCTAATTTAAGGATGCCTATTGTTCCTGCTATTTCAAGTCGTTTGGAACACAGCTATGCACTTATGCAATGGATACAAAATCACAACATACTGAAATCAATAAATTATAAAATCTCTATTTTTATAGGAAATTGCTATGAATTGGTAAGAGGACAGCGGGAAGGACACACTTACCCATTATCTTTGCTGTCATTATTCCACTAATTATGATCTGATTGGTTATCTTTATCATGTTGGTTCCTTTTAAATTTTCACAAATTTCTTTGATTATTATTTAGGAATAAGAACAAGGGGTTTATACGTTCCTATTGAGATGTTAAGACTTCTTCCACCATTCCTACTCTTAAGGAGTGTTGAACCACCATTTGTGTATAAATGGGAAAGTACTTTATGAAAGAGAAAGAAAAAACGAAGCGAAAAATGATGTTTTAATGACTTGTTTATATAAGTTTTCAAATGCAGGATCAGGGGTCTCGTTAAGAGCCAGCCTACCATGATCATGGGGAAGAAAGTGAAGTGGCATTCCCACTATGGCTACCACACCAGGGATATGGTCCAAAAGGTACGTCAAAATAACGAGCCCCTGGAACAGGAGGTTTCATCACGAGCCGGCCTGTCCACCGTTCACTCCTTCCTTGTGAATGAAATTATGACTAACTGGTCACCAAGCCAGCATAATGGCCTACATTTTTACATCACATAATATTTCCTAAGCCTACACAAAGGATCATGGTTCCATGGGTGAAACAAACAACTCTGCCAAGGTTATGGACACCTGTCGGTAGCAAAGCTCTGTTAATGGTATTGAAGTCACATTACTTACACCAATAGGTAATTATTAACACCCTTCTGTTTCTTATACCTTAGTAATAAATCACATAAGAAGTATGTATATTATTTCCCGAACCATAAAACGCATGTAAATCTATTATCACCAATCATGACAGAAAAGTTGACAATGACCGCATGAGACTCTGTGTACATGACAACTGTCCTATGCTCCTAGCCTCGCATCATATCACAACAATCTCTTACTTGTTAAGCGATCCGAGTATGCACCTCGATTTCGATAACCTGCTACTTTTGTAAACATGGCATGTTTCCATATGTTGTTCCTTTATGACTCTGATCTAGGGCAGATCAACACGCCGCTTCTATATTTGACGGCCGGGGATGGCCTATCACATTGCGGGGGGGAGGTTAACCTCATCATTCGTTGGATTACGTGTCAGAACACTATTCAGGAAATTGCGTACTTGGGAATAGCACGGCTCAACGGTATACTATTTTTTGTTTTTGCATGGCTTGCTGTTCCTAAGCCATTTCTATAGTATGCTCTGCGACATTAGTAAATCCCTTTAGATTTTGAGCGAGTCCTACGTCTATTAGTTTCTTTGTGTTTTAACAATGTGAATGGCTTGCTGTTCCATTATCAATTTTGAGGTTTTACAGGGAAATAAAAAACGGAGAGAACCATAAGAATTGACAGTCTCTGTTGTTGCATGGGAAATTCTGGCAAGAGCAGGTTGGTTAACTTATCTCAATCGTTTACAAGAATCCAATGAGACCGTAGCTATGGAATTCTTGCAGAGCTTGCAAGAAGATCACTCCACAGTAAGGGGGAGACATATAACAGTCACTGATGACATAATTGCAGAGGTCTCGGGACTGCTAGCCATCGAACCTGTATGGACGTTCAAGAAGGAGAGATTGAAAAAAATCATAAAAACCTTCCAGCATGAAGGACAGAACCTGACAATTAGAGGAAAAGGGGTTCTACCTGCAGCATTAGGACAGCCATGGGAGGAATTAGCAAAGATTATTCAGAGCTACATCACCTGTGAAGGCAAGAAATATGTGTAAGATGGTGACACCTTAAACTTTTAGCCGTATTAAATCAGAAATGCTCTGTAAATTTACCTGAATTCTTAAATTTTTTACTTCATGATGTTGCACGAAGTATGAAAAAGGCACAGCATGTAGAATCAGTCGTCAGTCACCATGGGTTGATACGGTTAATAGTTAGCCATAACCTTACCTAGCAGCAGAGCAGCTGGGAAGAGCTAATTGCCATAATAGACAAGGGATTGACCACGCCATCCCCGAAACGTAAACATGTCACCAATACACCAGAGCGTCCAGAAAAACGAAGGAAATCAGTCCGATTAGCACGGATTAAAGGGAGGCTAGAAAATTCCCAAGCAGATATCAGCCAACCAGTAGAGATAGATGATTTAGGGGAGGAGAAAACCCCACAATTAGAAGGAGAAGAAAATGAGAAAGGAATGCAAGGAAATGAGGAAGGAGAAATGGAGGAAGAAACTGAGCAACCTGAGCAGGAGGAGGAGATAGAATAGCATGAAGGCAACACATTGCAGAATCCATTGAGAGAAGATGAATTGGCCAAAATTTTGGCTAATATGGGCGAATATGGCCAACCTCTCAACCCACTAGATCTCCATGATGAAGAAGAACCAAAAGAACACTCTGCTCAGGATAAAAATGCACTCGAAGAATTACATGACAAGGAGGTAGAAAAGGAGAATCAGCCTATTCATGATGAAAGTATGACAGGAGAAAGAAGTGATACAGAACAAGAACAATCAGTGCCTAGCCAGACTACACCAGAAGAAATTCTGGAAGAAGGGGAGGCGAAAAAAGAAGTCACCCAAGAAATAACAGAACTAGCTAGGGTTCTTACCCATGAGCAACCCGAGTAGAGCAATGAAGAAGCACCTCCAGGAGAAAACCAGGGAATTGATTGAGATAACAGTCCAGGCCGCAATAAACAGTCTGTTGTTCCTTCTAAGGAAATTGAGGAAATTAAGAGATTACGGAAAGAATAGCAAAGACTACTGAATGTAATAGTTCAACTTTGACAGCAGATCAGGATTTTGAAAACAAGAAAAAGGGTAAAAAGGACTTCGGGGGGGAGACATGCAACCATTACAACAAAACCTCTCAAGAAAAAGGTTCGGAGGACCCGAGTCCATCCTGTTGTTCAAAACCCTATCAAAAAGTGGTCTGCTGTTCCAAACCTCGTTGAGGAGAAGTCTACTATTCAAAATCAAAAGGAACATCATTTGACTATTACCCATGTTGAAGTACAAACAGATAATGTGTTGGCCTGTGACAAAGAGGTACAGATAGAGGCACAGTCCCCTGAAGGAATAGGAGCCATGAAAAAACGTAATAAGAGGATTCAGGTGAACCTCCCGCTCACCACCACCATGTGGGATAGTGATCTGAGGACGGTAACCCTATGATAGGGTTTGACACAAGCTCAGTAAACAACAGAAAAAATCATAGAACAAACGGTTCCTTGAGAAAGGTATGAAGAACTACAACAACAACTAAGGAATGTCAATTTATCTGAAAGCCAGGCCTTTGAAGGGTGGCGAAAGGAGGAAGAAAAACTCATGAAGATAAGTCGTAGGTTAGATATAGTTATCAAGCAGATGGATACCTTATGCTCTTTGTACAATGACGTCCTAACATGTAGAGCCCTTGCTAAGAATTATGCCTTGTTTTTAATGGAACGATATTTGCAATTGAAAATAAAGGTTGTTAAAGCAGGTGCCCCTATACAAATTAATACCATCGATGATTTCATAAACTGTTGTAAGCACTACGAGGTAAAGGTTCAAAGATTATTGTGTGAATTCTATCTGCATAACCTTGTGTTAGACCAAGAGACCGAGCAGAACCTTGAACCTTTTATTGGGGATATCCAATTGCAGGCATTTATTTCACTTGGGGTTAATCAAATTAAATGGCTTAAAGCCTATAATGCTTTCCAAAGACAAGAAAACGAATTAGACTTGTGGGTAAGAGCTGAGCCTAGGAATCCAGTGCAGTTGTGGAGAGAACATAGCAACCTCATGGGGACTCCAGGCATAATTGAAGCATTAGGACCCATTCATGCAGCAATCAATAGGTAGGGAATATAATACTTTTTTACTATTAAAGACCTTGCCATTGATGCGGCTAAAGTTCGATATCAGATCTCTAATCCGAATATCCAACTCAGGGAACCATTTAATTATGAAAATTTTAAGTTAGCCGCCAACCGCTTGCACCTCTATGGCAAAATCATTTTGAGGGCAGGGCCATATTGGTTAGGATATAGGTTCCAGAGTCCAATTATTTGGCACCCTGCACCTGGATACCAAGCCCTGTACGAGATGCCTGAGGGTCAGATAGGCCATTTTTTTGAACACCTAGTTATGCATCATGGTTGTAGACCTCCCCATCAGATCCCATCTCCAGCCTACTCTCTCGCTGCCTTACATGTCAACTACAATGTTTTCATGAGGGCATGAAAAAGGGTAAGCATGGGGGTGTGTGCAGTACTAAAGAAGGTATGTTTTTGGTGATTATATCAACATCTTTTCATTAAAACTTACAAACCTTTTGCATCATGAACATGGTAGATAATAAGGAATTGTGACAAAATCTGTAAGATTAATGTGCAAAACAAAAACACTGACAATTGTCATTTTCTTATGCAGGAAGAAGGAAAAATGAAAGATTTTCATTCCAAAGGAAAGGATAAGGCTAGGTTAACCACTGTCCCTTTGACAGGGAACCACATGCAAACAAGGCAAGCCAAATTAAAGCATATCAGCCAAGGAAAGGAAATGGAGATATCGGCTCGGTGCAAGAAGTAAAGAGATAACTGAGAACCAACGGTTCGGTGAATCCCTCGGGATCCTTTGATCCTGAGGGATCGCTGCTTTAACTATTTTTGCACCTAGACATCTCCACCTTCGCCATTATAAAAAGGGGCAGACTGTTAGCCCGGGAGATAGTCTATTATGTTTTATCTAATTTCTCTTAAAGTTGAGACTTTGATCATCGAATCTTGTTGAGAAGTGATCCATTGTAATTCTGTCTTATGCATTAATACAAACTTGGTTACTATTTCATCTCTGATCCTAGAATAACTTCAAGCGGTGTACCCCTGGAGGTTAAGGGCCCAGCCCTGGAGGAACACTTGCTCCTGTACTATTACTTTTCGTTTATGCATGGTTTGCTCATTAGCTTTATTCGGTAATATGATATGTTCTGTTATTTTATTTCACAGCTCCGTTACGTTTGATCCATTAAGTGACCTCATTTCCTGAGACAGAGACATCATAACTCTGTAATGCATTGTTGTTTCTTTAAGTACTGATATAACTAGCTTTTACAGGATACTGTTGTTCAATTATAGAATGTCTATGTTGTAACACTTGACCATTGGTATTACTGAATTCATCTTAGAGATTATATTTTCTTGCGATTGTTGAATCTATGAACGTTGCTGTTCCATTCTAAAATACAGTCGTATTGTTTATAACTAAGACTGACGATTGGATTACCAGGATCAGATTACTATTGAGGTGTGCCGTGTGTTAAGTTACTGTTTGACTTTCTAGCATTGTCCCATATTCCATCATTAGTCAATGCTATTCTATTTCTGTGTGTTGTTCGATTCATCCTTAAAGACAGAGGATTGCCATTGGATTTCTGTAGGACACAATTGTTGCATTTGATCTTGTAGACTAAGGTGTTGTTGCTTATTAAACTTAATTGTTGTTATAGTTTCCTAGTTGTTGTTCCATTTCTTATTTGCTGTTCCATTTCCTGTCATTTGCATTATTGTTGCTTTGGTGTGAAGAACACTCTGAGACTGTAGTGGGCAGTGACATTTATTGTATGGCTCCCAGATCGAGGACCTGTTCCCTGGTTTCCTTTGGTCCCATCAGTTTACAAAGGGATGAGTTACTATTACTGAACCCTTGACTGATAAAATTCTCAGTTTTCTGAATGTGTGATTTAGTCTTTAAAAATAGTTTGCTATAACCAAGCGTCCATTCATTCTTGTATTTTTGAAGCACTATACTACTAGCATTACTCTGGCAAATGATAACCTCAGACTGAGGCACTCTTTGAAATAGCATAACATTCCTGGATTGACAAATTAATGTGAGGTAATTAGAGGTGAAAGAGACCCTTCTTACGACTCAACACCCTGAGTTTAACAGTTCTGGCTTGGCTTGTGCTTAAGCCTGGAGGAACTTCTAGCTTTAGCAAGAATTTAACTATTGCAGAGTACCAATCACAAGAAGCTAGGTTTTCTGCTAATGACAACTTTTCTACTAGTTCAACCACTTCTTCTTCTGTTTTACCATTTTCTGCATTTGTGCTTATGAGATTTATGTCTAATGTTCTGCAATTTTATTCAGCTAATAGTCTGGCAAGGCCCTGACCTTTGACAAGCTTGGTGGGCTTCAGTTCTATATTAAACTCAATTAGTTTTGCAATCCATTTATCCCTTCTTCCATCAACATCGGGCTGTGTAAGACATATTTTATTGAAGCAGAGGGCACATATGCAATTATCTTGGAATGCGAAATATAAACTCTGAAATCTTTCAAATACTTGATAAGAGCATATGCCTATTTCTAGATGATATCATATCTCAGTTCAGCATCCCTTAATGTTTTGCTGAAAAATGCCACTGGATGCTCTGAGCCTTCTTCATCTGCTTGCAATAAAACTGCTGCAAGGGTGTTTTCAGAGGCAAATGAAAATATATGGAACTCCTTGCTGTAATCTGGACTGCTAGGAGTGGGAGCTTCCATAATGGCTTTCTTAATGGACTCAAAGGATCTTCTTGCTACCTCAGTCCATTTGATCTTTGACCCCTTTCTCAACATGGAGGTAATATGCTTCACCAGTTCTACAAAATTTGGGATAAACTTCCTCACAAAATTTATTTTTCCCAGAAAGGACTAGATATCCTTCTTTGATCTCGGGACAAACAAAGTCTTTATTGCCCTTACTCTCTCTGGGTCGATTCAAACACCTGCAGTAGAAACAACATGTCCTAGCAACTTTCCTTCTTCTAAAGAAAACTGTGACTTTTTAGGATTGACTGAAATCCCAAACCTTCTGCACTTCAAGAACACTTTCTTAAAATGCTACAAGTGGTCATGATGGCTACTGGAGTACACTATTATATCATTAAGGTAGATAAGGACAAACTTATCCTGCTCTCCCACAAATGCTATATCCATAGCTCTCTAAAAGGTGGCTCCAGCATTCATCAACCCAAAAGGCATCTTTGAATACATAAAAGTGCCCCAAGGAGTGGTGAATGCAGTCTTTTCTTGATCATCTGGATGTATAGCAACCTGATTATACCCTGAAAATCCATCAAACACATATTTCATTAAATTTGGAATTAAACTGTGGATATAGAATTTCAAAATAACCAAAAAACTCAATTCTAGTGATGTCCTTGTAATAAAATATTTCCAATTTTAATGAAATATGTGATAGATTCCAGGAAAGAAACCACTTTGGCTCCTGATACCTTCTGCAGCAAATGCTCCATCTTGGGTAGAGGGTAGTTATCTTTCTTAGAGCATTTGTTTAAGTTTTTGAAATCAACACAAAGTCTGATTTCTCCACTTTTCTTCCTCACCACAACCAAATTAGGTACCCATTTTGAATATCTGAGGGGGACTATGATTTTGGCAACCAGTAACTTCTTGATTTCTCTCTCAATCAGAGGAAGGAGCAAAGGGTTTATTGGTCTCAGCTTCTGCTTGAAAGGGATGGTGTCTTTCTCTAAAGGGATTTTATGCTGGATGATCTTCAAACTGTGTATTCTCAACTATAACCTTCTATTACAAAGATACATAGGATTTCTTAGGCTTACCTGATCCTGATGCTCCTTTCTGTGATGTTTTCTTCGATTTGACAATCTTCTCAGGGTCAAGCACTGGGTCAGCGGGTGATTTCTGAGGATTTCTTAGGGTATGCCTCACAAACTAAGCCAGAACTGTAATGTGGAGTCACCACCAGGTTGGTTCTCCAGTAGAGTTGCCAGATACATGATTACAACCAGAAATGTGCCTAGACTTTGTTTATCATCAAAATCTGGAACTGTGTCGTTCTTCCAGGGAAGCTGAGCTTCAATCTCCTCTCCCTGTTAACGGCACCAATTAATGTTATCACCCCAAGAAACTCTCCTAGGTTGTATCTCGGAGATGCTCGAGAACATTATAAACTCAACATGATGTTAGAAATGGATGAATGGAAGGAATGATCCTTGTTCAAGCTAGATAACCAATCCTACTTTTCTTGACTCCAGACATGCGTGAACACCCCCAGACTACAAGGCTTTAGACCACCAATTACTCATAGTTTAGGGATTGGGTGAATATGGAGAATACTAACCACACCAGCAGATGCACAAGACCCTGTGATGGTCGGTTGCAACCAGTAAAGAGGTCTACAAATCTATTTCCTAATGCACATATAGGATGAAAACTCTCTGTCACTAGGTAAACAGAAACCTGAACAACACATTTACTGATACATACAAGATTTTAACACGGAGGTAGGATGATAGCTCCTCTAATGCTAAATATCAAGAGCTCATGAAATTGCATGACAGGCACAGCCTAGAACATAATATAAATGGAAAGTCGACAATTAATAGCAAAAGAAGCTTGTATTAGCTGAAAATGAAGACGAGACGCTGCAAGTATCAAAGAAGTTACAGTCTCCAGAAGTTAAACCTTACATCAAAACAACAACCATCAACCCTTATTACATCTATTTTCTAGACATATATAGAGTTTCATTACAAAGACATTCTGCTACTCTAGGCATGGAGGGGTCATAATTGACCACCAACCGCTTTAGCTATCTGATGGAGTCTCTGGTGCAATCTGCCTGCTTCAGTGGATGAATTTGATCTTCTTGGATGCTCTGTTGTCCTTCTCAAGCAAGTGGAGTGTCGTATGGAAGAAGTTCCATAACTGTTAAATGCGCTGATATGCTCGACGCACGTCCTTTTTCTTCTCGACCACTCTGTTTATTGAATGCGGTGGTTGAGGAGGAAATACACCGAGTATAGGTAGATGGTCGCCTTCGTCCTTCGGGTGCATGACATGATCGGGGTGAGTGGACTGCATGGCGGATATACGAGCAGGGAAAAGGAGGGATGTCGACCATTGGATCTCAGGTGAGCAAATTCAATGGTTATCAGGTGGAGGATATGCACATGGGATTAACGAGTGGGGAAAGCGGTTTCGGCGGCGGGTGGTATTGATTGCACCGCTTTTGGTGGGTGAGTGGTAATTGTACAAGGGCTCACGATCACAATCATCGTGCGACGCGTGGCAGACGGGATGTGACGAAAACCACTTTGATCGCGAGTTAACGCGCGGTTGGTTTGCGAGAGTAAGAGGAGCGAATGTCGTCCGATCACAGCGAAGTTGATCGGACGGTGGAAGAAATAAACGTGTGGATGGTTCGTTGGATGCGGCGAAGACCGTTAGATTGTGGTGCAGCAATTAATGGCTGAAATCAAAAGGCAGCTACGGGCTATGGAGGCGCAGGGTCATGTGGTGACGATGCTATGGATCTTTAGGCTTAGATCTTTGGGGCTTGAGGAAATAGGAGCTTATGTCGAGCTTTGAAGGAAAAAAAATAAAATGGTGGGGGTTATGAGAGTGTGAGCGGAGTGAGGGGAACGAGGAAGATGACCGATAGGGGTTTTCTTCGAAAAACAACAACACAGCCATGCCTGCATTTGACTCTCAAAATGTCTATGTATGTAGCAGAGCTAACACAACCAAAGAGTTGTTGGTAATTTGATATAATCCACTTAATTAGGGCATCAATAGGTAAGGGTTTGTAGAAGGTTGTGTGTCTATTGCTTCTGATTAATTATTTGAAAAGTAGTGACTCTTTCTAATATGTCATTTTTAGCCCTTCCAAAATAATCAATTGAGTTCTCCAAGAATATCGATGAAGCTCCTACAATATTTGACGCGTTAAAGAATTTAATGACAACATTAAACACTTTTCTTTTGAAATCACAAATTATTGAAATGATTAAATCAAACTACTTAGAAAAAATATTTTGAATGTAATGTGAGCATGCTTTGTTTCACAAACTCATAAAAAGCTTGAACAAGACTATATTTTATATATGTTGAGAGTGCCTTGCTTTAATCTCTTTCATCTAGTCACCTAGCATCATTAATTTTCTTTTCAACAACAAAAGAAACTCGCTAAAGTGTTGGGCACAAATATGTATATGTTCTTGCCTTGTCGCCACAAATATGTATACTTTCTCTACTTCAGTGAACATAATGAAGCAAAAAACTTTTATTGGGGAAATAACCAAATTTCTTCATCTCATTAGCCAACCTTTCTAGCATTGCATATATTTTGCTGCTTGCGAATGTGATTTGTTTCTTGTGTGGAATGCATGGAATCTGTTTTTCACCGCTATCTGACTGTGTCCTGACCAGTTTTTTAGCCCCCTGTCTTTGATTATTGTTCTAATCTTTGTTAATCCATCCCATCTGCCAACATCTACATATAAATTTGATAGTAGTACATGATATCCTACAAGTTTCAGGTTCTAAATCAAAAAGTTGATTTTCGTCCCATTCTCCTATCTCTATATTATATTGAATTATGCATGCAACAAGAAAAGCCCTAAATACATCAATATCCAGATTTAATGGAATTTTTTTAATCAGATTGAATGCCTCATTAAGTTTCCCAACATGCCCAAGAAGATCAATAATTCATGCATAATGACCCACCATGGGTGCTATGTAATAATGTCTTCTCATTCGATTAAAATGCAACCAGCACTCGTCCACCAGGCTTGCATGGTTGCACGCACATAGAATGCCAATGAAGGTAAGTGATTTGGCTTCATGCCTTCTCATTCATTTCATAAAAAAGTGTGAGATCTTCCATTCCATCCCCATGCATTCCATAGCTTGCAATCGTATTTTTGTCTATTAATGGATTTTTAGGAATCACATTCATGAGTATTGATTGATCATTTCAGCTACATATGGAAGTAACCAAGGTAGGTTTTGTCTCTATGTTTTCTCCATATTTCAATGTTGCATCAAATTAGTGTTGAAAATCTCATCAAGGCAAATGATTTGTAAGAGGCGGGAATGTAAGAGTTTGATTTGCATTAGGGAAAGGCTCAACAAACACTTGGTCATAGGAAAATTTCAAATTGAGAGTTTTCCTTTTATTTTTTGACACACAATTTTTCATCTACCTATAAATTGAACTTATGATATCTTACAGGTCAAAGACTGACCAATGAGTACCTAACATGTCTTACTCTGCTGCTAGTGACTTAAAAAAAAATTAGAGAATTTAGTTTGAAAAATGTATGCTTCATATTGTTCTAAGTCATTTAAATATAATATGAGACTCTTGAGTTTAACAAAGCAATTAACATTTTTTCTATTTATTCATCACAATATCTCATGTAGTTGTTGGATTTTCTATGCTATTGTTTCCTATGGAACCACCATACGACATTTCCTTTACAACATGTAGTGTGATTGCTTGTTAAAATAATTTTAAATCATATTCATATATGTAAGAGTGTCATTTAAATGTGTTTAATTTCATTTTAAATTTATATATATTAAATGTTTTAATTATTAATTTATTATTTACCATCATGAATTGAATTTTCCTTTTCTTTCATTATAATTTACCTTCTAAAATTAAATTAAATTTAATTTTAAATTTAAATATATGAAAATATTTGTTTTTTCATCTTTAAATAGTATAATATCAAAATTCAATATTTCTTAATTTTTATCATTTAATAATTAGTATAAAAAAAAATTAACATAAGAGAAAAATTTAATTCTACTAAACGCTGGATAGATAAAAAATATTTGATGTTTTTGTGTGTATTTATGTATTTGATGTTGACCACAAAGATATGTATAAACTTATTTTAAATTTTTAAATTACACAAACATCTTAACTCTCTCATGTCCACATTATACAAAAAAGTCGAGCAATATTTTGTCCATAGTTTTTTTTGAGATATTTTTATGGTCAATATTGTTTAGTTTTCAATTAGTGTTTGGATTATAAAAATAAATATAAAATTTGATGCAAATATAATCGAAGTAATTTTTTTTTAACAAAAACATAATTGATCCTATTATATTTATAACAGTGAATGTCTTTATCATAATTTTATGATACATTTTTCTATAAAGGTTTTTTTTATAGAGGTGTTAAGTTAAAGGAAAAAAAAACTAATGTAAAATTGTTAAAAAAAAACTACTAAGGATGGTTTTAAAGGGTCTTTGAAACTTGATAAAATGAATGTGCACACAACTCTAATTAAAATGAAAAAAATTTATGAATAGAAAACAACAGTTTTTTCGTTGGATTTTCATAAGTAATAAAGGCAAATTTTGATTAGTAAAATAAATAATAGGATATCTTTAAAGGAATGGAATTCCCTTACAAATCTTTATGAATCCATTAAAGTCACATTTTCCCAAATATATCTTACAAATATTTATGAATCTAGTAAAGCCACATTTTTCCAAATATTATTAGAAAGATTGAAGTTTTTGTTTTAAAAGACATAAAGCTTAGCTTTAAGCATCTAGAAAATGGGAAAGAAATGAACATCAAAGACTACGAAGGTGAAATATTAAATTGGAGGGCCTATTCCCATACCTCACATTAATGTTGCAAACATACGCATTTAGATAGAATTGAGAAGGGTTAAAAGAAAACCGTAAAAATCGAGAAAATATCGGTAAAAATCAACAAACATCGGCTAGACCAAAACATCACCATTTCAGATTTTTTTTTGTGATAAAATTGGGATGTTTGAAACACTACCTCACATACACAATCGATTTAGTTTAGTAGTCAAGCATGGCCTCCCCAAACCTTGGATACAAAGCCTCATTTTTTTATTTTTTATAAGTTATGATAAAAACAATCCTTCTAACTATACGACCATTATGATACGACCATTTTAGCCAAACTATATAAGATCATTTTAGAAAATAAGATTATCAAATGGCTAGAAAGTCACTTAAAATTCACAGTAAAAGAGCTAAAGGCTAATGCTATATTTACAAGTTAACATTCAACTTTGGACTAAAATGTTTTGCGTAGGATCATCACAGAAGAGTATCCTAATGATAAAACCAATAGTTTTTGTTGTTTCATCGACTTTATAAAAGCGAAAAGGTTGTAAGGGAATGTGATTTCCCAATTTAGGATAATTGAGGGTTAGTTGGAAGGGAATAATTGTAATTTTCATGCCAAGAATGAGCAAATCCAAGTGACGTGTTTTCCATTAATGTTCAATCAAATGTATAAAAATAAGCGATCCTTAATTTCATATTCCAAGGGTCCCTTGCCATTATTTTATTTATTTACAATTTTATTTGCAAGACAAAAATATTAAAGGATTACATCCAACAATCATATTTAGTAAGCTAAAGGGGTGT
This sequence comes from Pinus taeda, assembly GCA_000404065.3. Taxonomy (NCBI): domain Eukaryota; kingdom Viridiplantae; phylum Streptophyta; class Pinopsida; order Pinales; family Pinaceae; genus Pinus; species Pinus taeda. The sequence goes on from APFE030581881.1 coordinate 22,012, forward strand.
GTGTGAGTCCAAGCACCATTATGGTTTTTTAAAACTTTTCTCTTCCAAGTGCTTTCGCGAAGATATTTGAAATTTTCTCATTTGTGGAACAATATCTTAAATGAATAGTCTTAACCTCCACATGATATTGAATCAAATGATATTTTGTGTTGATATGTTTGGCTTGATCATGAAATTTTGGATTCTTGACCAATTTGATTGTAGAAGTATAATCAACTAGAAGAAGGCTATAATCCACTTGTTTCTCCTACAAGTCTTTAAGTATTTTTTGAGCCATTTAATCTTCTTTGTTCCTTCTAGAGTTGCAGCATATTCTGCATCTATCATGGAATCTACTATAATTGTCTATTTGTGTGACCTATAAGAGATAATTGTTGATCCAAGACTCATGAGATAACATGAAGTTGTCATTCCACTTTCTTTGTCTCCATCAAAGTTTGAATATCAATATCCAATCAAATTGAAGTCATCCATCCATGAATATTTGAGTCCAAAATCTTGAGTTCATTTCAATTACTTTAGAACTCTTATTGCAGTAAATAAATTTCCTTCATATTAATTTTGAATTTGGGAAGAATTCCAAGAGCAAATGAAATATTTGGTCTAGTAGTAGTGAGGTAAATAAGGCTTCTCATAACTTGTCTATACTTGGTCACATCCTCAAATAAATCCCTATTCTTTTGATGCGAGCTTCAAATTATGTTCCATCGAGTTCGATAGAGGGTTGCATTCAACCATGCAAAACTTGTTAAACAATTCTCCAATGTCCTTATTTTGGGAGATGACAATATACTTTGGATATTGAGTCACTTCAACACCGAAGTAATAGTGAGGGTGTCCCAAATATATCATTTTAAATCCCTTCTTTAATTATTATTTTTATAGATGCAATAAGGTTCTCATTGTTCCTTGTTCTCAATAGCTCATCCATATATACCAAAAGATATACAAAACTTTTTCTAACTTCCTTGACAAATATAGTTTCATAATCAAAATTAAAGTGTTTCAAATTAAATTTTACAAGATGCTTAATTAACGTTTCATACCAGGCTTACAGTGATTGTTTTAATCCATATATGGATTTGATGAGTTTGCATACTTTATATTATTTTATCTTAAAAAAAAAAAAGATTTTGATTGAGCTATGGAGACATTGTTGGCTTGTTGGGGCTTGACCCAGGTTCTGAGTTAATTAGCCAAACAAATCCCTATACTACTTGCCCTTTCGATAACAATCCATGGAGCATGGACTGAGGTCTCACCCGAAGTAGTATGGGAGGGTGCTAGAACTAGGTTTCCGCACCCTTGAGATGTGTGAGAGGTTTGATTGGTCCTTATTTTGTTCCTGCGTGCAAGCTGCTTCACACACCTTCCGTTCCTCGCGACCTGATACCCTGCCTTCATGCAGCCCTAACCAGGGGCTGTGTCGCGCTCTGTGCTATCACCTGAGATCTTATTTATCTTCCAATATTAATTAAGCACCTTTGCCTACTTGACTGTCTTAAGTTATAATTAGCAACACAAAACATTCATACAAGTTCGCGTAGTACATAAATAGTATGCTTGCAAATTATATCAATCATGCATTAACCCAGGAACAGATACACAAAATTATAGCAAAACTTCTATTTATTGATTTTCCACTGGTTACAAACTCGACCTGCCCTACGCACTCAGTTGCAGAGCCTTCTCCTGCTCTATGACCCATAGACAAACTTTACACTTCGACTCAATCACTTAGACTTCTCATGCTCCTATTTCATTTCTCTTGTTCTAGTTATCTTCTACACTTAGAGCATCGCTCTATTTATACAATCCCATGGTCCGTGGACCATGGGTAGGTCTATCCAGCTGACATTACATTATAAAAATAGGGTGGACAACCCCATGACTCTATCATACTTTCACTCCTCGGGCCCGCACTTCGCGGAGCTTTTACAACAAGATTCGGTCAAAACATGGGCTTTAAGCCCCAAAACATGCCTTGGGGGGATTCCATGCCTAACAGGCCCTCAACACAAACATTGTGACTTGCCCTCGAGTCACTCATTCGATGCGGAGATCTTTTTGTGGAGTCCCTCCAACTGTTCTCGAACTGCGGCAAGGTCAGGCGCGCATTGGGCTGCTGCTTGTTGGATCTATTGCATATGTTTTTCCGAGACCTTTGTGTCGGAAGTGCTTCTCTACATTTGTGTCGATCCCTTGTAATTTTTTATAGTTCTGCGCCTTTGTCTGGATCCTTGGGGTGTGAAGATTGTGCTTCTGCTAGTTAGTCAAATAGTCAGGCCACTCATGTAGGGCTTTAAGTGGCTGCCATTCACTTTGCCTGGGAAAGGCTCTCCATTTAGTTTGACTAGCTGGACAGCGCCTCCATCTGTGACCTTCTTAAAAACGTATGATCCCAGCCAATGCATTCTGAACTTTCCCAGGAATTTATCAAACTTACTATAATACAACAGCACCAAATCATCTATCTTGAAGGTGCACAACTTAATATGCAATCGTGCCAGACCTTCTCACGATGTTTTTGCACCTGTTGATAGAAGCCAGAAAGCAACCGTTCCTCATCATGTTCTTCCAACTGCGCAAGCCTTTCTTCCAGGGCTTCATGGTTCGTCATACCTGTGAGCGCTGCTATGTGTAGACTAGGTACAATATATTCCATTGGCATGACAGCTTCCACACCATAAACTAATCGGAAAGGTGTCTGTCCCGTCAGTTTTTTGCACGTTGTCCTATAAGTCCATAATACTACAGGTATGCGCAGGTCCCAATCGCTTCACTGCGCATTGCATACTTTGGTTAGCACAGTCTCCAGTATTTTGTTGAATGTTTCTTTTGTCCCATTAGCTTGTGGGTGGTACGGTGTGCTTTTCTAGTGATATACCTGGAACTCTTCTATTAGCGCGTTGATGGTTTCATTTAGGAAATGTGTACTGCGATCGCTCATTAAGATTTTTGGACAACCAAATCGAGTCAACACCTGTTCAAACAAAAACTTCACAGCCATGCAGTATTTGACTGGTCGCGTTTCTTCCCAACGAATCAGTTACTCCGTCGCCATGATGATGTATCGCGCATCGGTTTTTCCCTGAGGTTTGATAGGTCCTACAAAGTTGATTTCCCATTTTTCGAAGGGCTGTAGCGTAATTTGTGGATTCAAAAGCATCTCATCCCTCTACAATGTTTTACCTGTTCTTTGACATATATCACAGGCCTTAAAGTGTTATTTTGAATCTTGATGAAGGGTTGGCCACCCACAACCCTGCGCAGAGAATCTTTTGTGTGGTCGCTCATCCTACATAGTGTCCTCCTACAGCTCCCTCATGTGCTTCCACGAGGATCTAACTTCACTCAAATTTAGGTACGTATCTTCACAGTATCTCATCATTTCCCATTTTGTATAGGTGCCCCACGATGACAAAAAAATCAGTCGCTCGCACCATCAGTTCCTTCTTCTGCTAGACAAAGTATTCCTTCAGTGCAGTCCCGATTGTTAGAAATTGGATTATATCTTCAAAGTGCTCATCTGTGACACACACAACAAAGAGCCTTGCGTCAGGTAATCCTTCCTGCAAACTAGTATGTTCCTTGCCTGTCTCAATACGTGACAAGTGATCCGGTCCTGCGTTCAGGCTTCCAGGCTTTACCACGACCTCAAAGTCATATTCTTGGAACAATAAGAGCCACCTGCATATGTGCCCCCCCAACACAGGCTTATTGACAAAGTATTTTAGTGCAGAATGGTCTGTATACATCTTGAAATGTCCTCCTCGCAAATAGTGCTAGTATTTTTGGAGCACGTACACCATAGCCAACCCCTCGCGCTCGGTTGTGGAATACTTCTTTTCCGCTTTGGAAAACCTATGACATACAAACATGATAGGATGATCCAAGCCCTCTCCACCCTCTTGTGTGAGCACTGCTATCAGTGCTATACATGATGCGTCAACATGGACATGAAACTCCAAATCCCATTTTGGGAAGACCAAGATTGGAGCAGAGGCCAATTTCTCTTTTAGTACATTAAGGCTCTTCATGCAATTATCATTCCAGAAAAACATGACATCCTTTTTCAATAGTTTCTCCATTGGCATGGTGATTTGGGCATAGCTTTTGATGAACTTCTTGTAGTACCCCGTATGTCCCAAGGTAGCGTGCAATTGTTTAACACTTCGTGGTGCTTCCAAATTTAGAATTACTGCAATCTTCACAGGGTCTACTATTAGTCCCTGTTTACGGACCACATGCCCTAGTAGGTTCCCAAATGGAACGAGGAACATACACTTCTTAAGGTTCAACACAATTTGGTGTCGTCGACAAGTGTCGAGTCATAAAAAGGGTCTTTTTCACCTCTAATTACCTCACATTAGTTTGTCAATCTGGGAACGTTTTGTTATTTCAAAGAGTGTCTCAGTCTGAGGCTATCATTTGCTAGAGTAATGCTAGTAGTATAGTGCTCAAAATACAAGAGTAAATGGATGCTCAAAACAAGATCTAATTACAGTAAAGAACTTTAAAGCTGAAATCATGCATTCAAGGAACTAGGCAATTTATCAGTCAAGGGTCTAGTAATAGTAACTCATCCCTCTGTAAACTAATGTAATTAAGGACAATCAAGGAACAGATCATCGATATGGGAGCTAGACAACAAATGCCAATGCCCACTATAGTTTCAGATCGTTCTGCACACCCAAAGTAATGATAACGCAAATAATAAAGAAATGGAACAACAACTAGGTAATGTAACAACAACTAGGAAATGGAACAACAGCTAGAAAATAGAACAACAACTATAAGATGTAACGACATTCAATTCTTATAAACACCTTACTCGCCATAAATAATTGCAGCAATCGTATCCTATAGGAATCAGGTAGCAATCTTTATTCTAAGGATAAATTGGACAGCACACGGAAATAGAACAGAAACTGATTACAATGAAATATAGAACAACACTCTGAGTGAAATATAAGCACACGATAAACCAATACAAATAACACACACAGAACGCTTTAGAAAAAGTAGTAATTTGATTTCGATACCACCAATATCAATCTTAGTTATCAGGAATAACAATTGTAATTCGTAATGGAACAACAATGTCAATTGAATCGCAATCGCAATCAAATGTAAACCATAGATGAATGCAGCGATATAAATGTTACAACACAGTTACTCTGTAGTTGAACAACAACAATATTCTGTAAAGACCAGCAATATCGTATCAAAAATTAAAGGAACATGTCATGCGGAAAGAGTTAATCTTGCGGACAAAACCAACCTCCCTAGAAGCCTAAGACTTTCTAGTGACAAACAAGACAATTAAGAGCAATCCTTCTCTAAACATGCATTTATCACACGAGAAATCAAGTGTTTTATATCCTACCTGTAGTCCAACGCTGTTGTAGTATTCCAGCCTTGTCGATCCGGATGAGCTCCTCCTTCACTTCGAAACATGCATTCACTAACAATCAAATGATTACATAGCACCTGAATATCCCATAAAATAAAACATATTCAACATATAGACCAAGGAGTATATGAAACAATTCATTAATAACAAATCATTGAGAAGAATGGACTTATTTGTATTAATAGAACAAAAGAAACCATTACAACCTAAGCCTTGGTGTTGTGCAGGTCCCTCCCAGGGTCCAGCAAGAGTTCTCCTTTACTTTGATAAGTTCACCCACTTCCAAATGAAACAAGAAAGGATGGGAATCTCTCCTTACAAGCTTCTACAAGGAAGTCCTAATTCCAGCAGCATCTAACCTTAGGAATATTCAGCTTTCAACCTCTTTCCTTTTGGCCCAATGCCTATATTTATAGTGCTCTAGAGGAAGTTAATCAGGTCCACCATCAATGAGATAAGCCCCTCTTTGGATGGGATAGCTCCCCTCTTGATGGGATAAGTTCCTCTTTCATAGGGATACATGAACCATCTAGAGGCGCTCAATACACGTCGAATAAGCTTCTAGAATGCTCTAGAAATGACCACAAGTAACTTTTTTAAGATGAAACTCGCACCTTTTGACCTTTACAGGGGTATGCACCCACCCCTTTACATACAGAGCGTACAAGTACGCAGGTATTGTGAACTTGGGTTGTGTACACGCAGGTAAGGCTGAGAGAAACTGCATACCCAGAGATAAATAGATTTTTAAAGACTTTCTCTCTTTCTTGGAGTTTGACATGGAGAGCAGAGGTATGAGACTTTCCAAGGAGGATAGTATGACAGTTGATGGAGCCATACTAACTGCAAATAGTCATGGTGACAAATTTTAGTGTAACAGTCTCTTTCTAGCTATTCTTTGTCACAATGCCTTGCCTTCAAAAGTCTTGGGATCAAAAGTTTGGTATTTTAGGAGAGTTTCACCAAGATTTTTTGAGATTCGCTAAATATCAATCTCAATGGGATATGGTTGTACTTGTAGGTTTGGGAAAGGATAGGAGGAGGATAAGGGATGGAATTTGAGATCAAACAAGGTAGGGATGCAATTCATGTCCACATTTCTCAGAGGAGATGTCATCCACGAGGCTTCTATTCTAGAAGCTTCTCATACTTTTTAATTTTAACTTTTTAAAAATATTTTCGCACCTTTTGAATGGGAAACTTTAGATAATATCACATCCTAGCAAGTATGAAACTTGAAACAGCCTAGTAGTGTCACAGTTTTTCATGGTCCAACTTGCGACATCCTTTTAAATTAGGGTTTTTAAGGTATTTTCACAAGATTATTATCTTCCAGGAAAAGGTTTTTCTTCCATCTTCTTCAGGGATTAATGGCAATGATACTTTATTTGATGAAGTATAGAGGTTCAACATCAATTTCCATAAATGTGACAAAATAATGTGTAATAGAATTCTCCCTAGAGTATGAAGTGAAAAAAGGAGTTATGATTGAAGTAATTTATCATGCAAAGGCATCAAAACAAGGATTGAATTGATCAGAAAACTTCCAAAAAAAAATCTAGGAATTACAATACAATAATATCATATGATCATCTATAAGGTAGACATTCCCATACTTAAAATACAAGTGACTCAAAGTATAACTGAGGACATGCAAAGATCCATGTCAAATGAGGAAGGTCACAGTCACCAAACATATATTGTGGATTCATGCCCGCAAGACTCAATATGAACATAACCACCAGACATACAATGTGGATCTATGCAACAATCATAAAAACTTAGAGGGATCCATCACAACCTAGATGCAACAAACAATATCTAGAGTGTTCATCTCTATCTAGCCATAGTACAAAGCTAACCATCTGAATCAATGTGTTGAGGTCGAAAATGGTAGAAACCACATTGGAAAACCATTAACACGGGCTAAGGAAACCACAAATAATGATAATGGCCCTTAAGGTAATCAAGTGCATTTTCTGGAGTGCAAATAAATGATCTGAAGTTGAACACTCATAGAATCAATTGATCTAAGGTAAATGGTGTAAACCTATCGTAGAAGGCGAGGAAACATGCCATTAAGGCATGCAAGCTCCAAGGTATTTCATGGTTTCTAAATCAACTTCCCTGATAATGTGTTGAAGTTAATAGGACATTCATTGCAGGAGGGCCTTAATGTACCCCCATCAACAAAACGAAATAAGTGTGAAGTACTACAAAGCATAAAGTGATTTAGTATTGACTCAAGGATGGACGACATAATAGAGGCTTTAAGGATTGTAAAAATTGGCTAACTCAGGTATGGTCGATGTGATAGAAGGCTTAAGAACTGTAAAAATTGGCTAACTTTGGTTGAACTTGTCATGAAGATATTGATGACACAACAATTTTCTTGGCAACACTAACCCAAAAAGTGGATCACAAACTAAAGTTTAAGACTTTTCAAAGGAATATGATCAACAAGAAACAAGAAAATTTCCCAACCTTGACACAAGGAGTGAAATGGTGTCATGTTCAAGAGCGAATTGCTACCATACAAAGTATATATATTCCCTTCCTAAATTTCCCCCATCGTTTCCAGCAACGACCTCCCTTTTTTTTTTTTCTTTATGTGATCTTGAGGAGGATAACATATGCTTGAAGTATAAGCTCATCCTTCGGATGAATTATTTGAAGTATTTTTAACGAACCCAAGGAAGGAGTGGTTCAATCCCAATTTACAGATGGGTCCTTCATTGTTTAAGTTTTACGAGTCCATTGAAGGCACAAATCGGTGTCTTTTCATGTCTAGAGAGATTGAAAAAAAAACCAAGATGGCCTATTTTCATTTAGGTTTAACGAGTCTGAAAAGAGGATAAAATATAACTTGTTTAGTCCTTTCAATATAAAAATTTTAATAAGCTTGAAGAAGGTAAAGCTTAGTGATTTTTCATATTTAGAGAGTCTGAAAAGAACATAAAGAAGACTCCAAGGGTGTTATTTTTTGTAAATTTAGTCTCCTAAGGCCGAAAAGGATAAAACAATACAAAGGAGAAACTCTTGTAGACATGATTGACTAGAGAATTCCTTTTTTGTAATTAGTCTTACTCAGTCCGAAAAAAGGGTTAAACTTATACTGAATAGAATCCCTTTAAAATCCTTTAATGAGCATGAAAAGAAACAAGCTCACTCAACAATATTTCATGTTTAGGGAGTTTGAAAAGAGCTTAAAGGGAACTCCTCAAATATCCTTTTTCATATAGTTTTCACGAGTTCGAAAAAGTGATAAAAGCATACCTGATAACTTATTCTCATGTATTTATGAGCACGAGAGGAACAAATACTAAGCTTGATATAGGTTCCATTTTCACACAAACTTGAAATGGAAAAAAAACTATGCTTGAGATAGGTTTCATTTTTACACAAGATTGAAACAAAGAAAAAACTATGCTTGAGATAGGTTTCATTTTTACACAAGCTTGAAACAAAGAAAAAACAATGCTTGAGATAGGTTTCATTTTTACACAAGCTTGACATAGAGAAAAATCTATGCTTGAGATATGTTACCTTGCCCCCAACATGCCTGCAGAGGTTAGTGGCTTAATTCCAACGTGCTGACTAGAGGCGCATGCCCCCTAGAATTTATCGAGGAAGATTTGTTTCATGTTTTAAATAGCTTGACACTTGAAAGGAACTATTCTCATAGGGTGGTTTCATTTTTACATGAGCTTGAAGCCAAAAATAGCTATACTGATAATAGGTATCATTTTTACAAAAGCTTGAAATAGAGAAAAAATATGCTTGGAATAGCCTAACTTGATCATGGTTTCCAAGTTGACAAAACTCTAGAAGAAAAACATGTCAAGGGACACACCTCAATCATGGTTTTCAAGAGGTTTTCATTGGAAAGAAGAAAAATGCTCTGGAAGGAATACATGGCAAGAGACTCAATAAGGGTAGGAAGATCAGCCTCTAATGCCCCCATTGAAGGGTTCACCATGTCAGCTACAGAATCTAGGTCAAAAGAAGTTGATCATATAGTGAGAAGCTCTTTTTCATCAGCAAGTGAAGGCATGGGACATGTTGCCAAATAATTAACCTATGGTTGGGGGGGGGGGGGGGACACCAATTGTATATAGGGAACATTCAGGGAGGTTGAATGGTTGGCAATCGAATCAGGTCCAATGAATGAAAACTGGTCAATAGTCACAATGTTTCCATTATGAGGGAAAGACATCACTCGAAAGAGTGTGGACATGATAACTTTCATGGCATAGACATAGTCTCACCCAAAGAGAAAATTGAAATCGAAGGGGCCTTGGACTACCATAACATTAATACATACATTTTTTCCTTCCAATGTAATATGCAGCTAAGAAAGTATCGCTAAAGGTTCAGTGGCTCTTCTGTTAAAAGCCAATAGATTCTGAGTAACATGCATAAGTTGAGGGGAACCCATATCTTTCCAAGCAATCAAGGATATAATGCTAACATAAGCACCTTCATCCATAATAGTGCAATATATATGCTTATTAAAATCCTACACAATGATTTGGAAAGACATGTAAGAAGGGATATGAGGCTTTGCAATCTATTCCATTCGCAAGAAAATACTCAGTATTTGGAGGGGATTTCATGGGAATGAGAGAAATATCCCCTTGTATAGTGGAATTTGAAGTAACAAGAAAAACGTGAGCAATATCAACTTCACTCTCTAAAGGGAGAGTGGGATCGACCATGAGCGAAATAGTTCGGTCACTTGTTGTGGCCACAACATTCCTATTAAATTTTTCAAATTTAAAGGGCCCTTCATATGATTCTTGTTAATGTCTTTCTTAGTTTACTTGATTTTCCTCAGGTGTCTTGTATTTGTTGCAATCACCCATTTGGCTTTGTCTTCATTTAACGCATTGAATCTAGGTGCATCCTACTTGTAGTTTGAAAGTTTGATTTTTTTATGACGCCCTGTTTCATCTCACATGACATTTCAATAACTTGAGAACATATATAATAGTGAGTAAATTTTATGTATATAAATACAATATCAATAAATATAAATAAATAGGTATCAATGTATTATATTTATACAAAATTACTAAATTATATATATTATTAATTCACTTTATTATATAGATAGAACCATCAACATATAAAAACATAATGAAGAACCTCATATATTAAACCTATATGTGATTGTATTTATTCATCTTACACTTCCATAGATATTATTATATTACTTAAAGAAAAAACTCTTAGCATAAGTATCTAAATTTAATTCAATTTAGGTGTATCTTGTATAATAATATTTATAATAATTAATATAATAGTGAATATGTAAGTAAAATTTTAAAATATGTATAACACTTTACCTATTATTAAAATATGTACAATATTAGAAACACAAATATGTAAGATATGTATATATAAAACATGATACATACATGATACAATCCACATATGAAAACATAACAACATTTAACAGTGTATATATTATATTGTCACCTTGTAACGCTTACCATTATGAATGGCTATCCTTGTAAATATTAATATAATATATGCATTACAATATACCTTTAATAACCCAGAGAAGTTGCATGGCAGCAAGTCTCTGCCCTGAGCATGAAAAGAAACACCAGCACCCCTTCTTGTTTTGTTTTCGACTAGCTTTCATAGAAACACGATCACCGGAGTAATTTAATCAAGGAAGCTCAAATTTGATCTATTTAATAAAACTAAAATTTCTTGGCCATGAACGTGCACCAGAATTCGATCTGTTTAATAAAACTAGGCCATGAACGTGTACCAGGATTATCTGACACAATAGGTTTCCACGGACGCACCTTAAGCCCCACAGCTATGAGAGTAGCGAGTCTCATTTCGTTTGTGAAGTGATCCTACTATATTTTTATCTTTTATTTAAATGGTTTTAGCATGTACTCTGATTTAAATTTAAATATAATAAAGGCTTGATTTCTATGTACCGAAGAATCCAGAGCATTACCGTTATAAATAACATATTCAAAACGATGCTCCAGAATAGCCGGTTAAGCTACTATCTTTCGTTATTTTATTTTTTCACAATGAATTAACATCTAATAATAAAAAAAATATTTAGCATATGAATAGACATCAAAATATGCAAGGGTGTTAAAAATAACTAAATAACATTTACATTAATATTTATATGTTAAAATAGAAGGCAATCACATTTTGGATATTTCTATTCATCACTGCCAGCGAATATTTATTCGTGAATTTTCCATGGCACATGAACACATGTCCAAGTATCCAAGTAACACACAAAGTCGTTTATAGGTTGAAATGGAAGGAAATGAATTTTTACATGACTGCCAACGAATATTTTCTTGTGAGTTTGCCATAGCAGGTCGAAAGTTCCACCTGCACCCTCTTTCTTTCTCTAACTTAGGATGGTTGCTCTGAAACTATTTTGGTGTAGCCTAGCTCTCCCCGCACAGCTCTGGAGTGATGTATATTTACGTATATAAAATAGATAGAGCTTTTAAGCTTGAGAATTTATGAAAAAACTACCCTATTTCCCCGCGCCCCCCCCCCAAAAAAAAATATTCATAGTTCTTGGATAACCTAATTAGCTTGGAGCGGTAGAGCAACACTAACCCAAATAAGAGCTAGTTTGTTCATTGTTGGGTTGGTCTGGTCAATTTGAAAAACCTTAGCCAACCAAAATGCTGGGATTGACTGGTTCATAGGCCCAAAGTGTTGGGATTGACTGGTTCATAGGCCCAGTAGGATAGATATTTGAGTGAAAGAGTTGAGCAAGAAATCTCTGCCCTAAGTTGTAAGAGGTCGGTCCACGGTTGCATACGCTCCTTGAATCACCACCTCTAAAGAGATAAACTACAAGGAAAATTTAGAATAAAAAGGGGCTATGTCTACTACTAGGAAAATTTATACTACGTCTTCTATGGTTGTATATGCAATACTTATTAGCAAAGGACTGTTCTACTACATCGGTTACCAGTTCTCTCTCAGATGATATCAAAAAGGTTGATGGATTTGTTGCCTAGGGTATTTCCAGGTTTGCATACTTTCTCTCATTACTTTAATCTCTTTGAAGTGCTCTTTATTTCATAGAATGCACAAGTTGATACACGATTGTCTTATGGGATTGGAAATACGGGCGAAGATAATTTGGAACAGGGGTTTACTCTTGTCCCCGTCTTTCTCAATGCTATATTTAGAGAATGAAGAATATGCGTACAGATATATAGACCCTGGCTTTGAATTTTTTTTGTTATGTTATGGTTGCAGTTGGATGGGCATCGTATTGGACCGTTGGATAGAGTTCGAACCAATGACTAGAGAGATTTTGGTTCGCGTCAACTTGTATTTGCACGGGTGCAGCCAGGGTTTGGAGTTTACCTTAGCGACCGAAGTTGAACAATGATGATTACTAGAGAACACAAAGGTGAGTAAGGGGAAAGAAAAAAAAAAAAACTTACTTTTACAAATACTCAAAGGTACAAGCTGAGAAACATGCATGGAATGAGCTTACCTGAGTTGCCGAAGTGCTGAAGTTGACAATGACGACCACTAGAGAACACAGAGGCCGATGGGGTGAAGCAAATCAAAACATCAACTTAATTTTACAAATACTCATAGGTACAATCTAAGCCGAGAATCCTAATCCAAATAAGGAAAAAAAAAAGGTAGTGTACAAATGATGATGCAACATGCATAGAAAGATCATGCTCATAGAATGAGTTACCATGTGTAAACCTTCGTGTTTACATCTATGTAAACCATGTGTAAACCTTTAGCACCCTTTTAAACATAAAAATATGTTCTAAATTTTTAAACATAAAATGTCAACTAACTATAATGTTAGCAATAGTTACTTCAAACTTAAATTCTTCATATCAATTAACAGTTATCTTAACTTTTATGATATCTTGCTTCGATAGGAAGCCAAATAAGACCTCCAAATTGCGTATTAATTGAAATAACAGTTGCACAAACCTCATAAGTTGACGAAAATGTGTTTTATACCAAATTTGGGTTAAATTAACATTTGATCTAGATAGGGACTAATGAAAGTGAGAAAAACAATTACAAGAGTCCATACAGCCCCCATGGGGCAAGGACTAATAAGATTGGAATGTCACATGTTTTACCCACCACAACTCAAGTAAACTCCAAGCCATGCATACTATTTGAATGTGATATAAATGAATTTTAAAAATTGTTATTTAATATATTTTGTTTGTAATTGCAGATAATTGGGAACCTCATGGAGTACTAGGTGTCCAAGCACCAAATTCGAGATTCTTGCATAAAATTTTGGTTGTTGGTGTTCTTTACTCGGCACCATTTAAAACAAGGGAGAAGCACAATGCTTTACTCGGCATCATTTAAAATTTTGGTTGTTGGTGTTCTCTACTCGGCATTTTTTTTTAGAAGAAGAGATTACGAATGGGTATTCGAATCTGCAAACCAAGGAGGGTTCCAGATCGATTGTTGCAGAAGGTATGAGCGAGTGTAGCATTATTGTTTGATTTGTTTTGCAGACTTTGCTTCTGTGTTTCGATCTCGATCACGAACTGGCTCTCTATATATGTATATGGATGGATCTCCACTGCTAGTCTCATCTGAACCCTCTCTATCAAAATAATGGCGAAGACTTTAAATTTGTAGCGGCAACAGAGGAGAATTATGTAGCTGCCAAAAACCGAATTTTGTAGCTGCAACAAAGGGGAATTCTGCAATGAGTTTTTATTCATTGGCATTGTTGTAAGTGACAAGAAGCTTCCTGTAGAATAACAATAGTTTTGGGCTCTATCAGTAGATGGTTTTACACTATTGTTTGATCATGTCATGTCAGAGCTAAAATTGCAAAGACGATGTATATACAAGCATTGGAGATTATAGTAAGATTTTCATTACTTGAACTATTGTGTTGTCTTGTTATTTTCTCTCGATGATTAGTTTGATTTTATTTTCAATCCTCCTTAGTTAGGATAAATCATTAACATCAACACAACACTTGTTTTATTTTATATTAGTTGATGCTTTGTGTAAAGCTACCTTTGCATTGATTTTGTTTTCAATCCTCCCTAGTTAGTATAAATCATTAACATCAGCACAACACTTGTTTTATTTTATATTAATTTATGCTTTGTGTAAAACTACCTTTGCAGGGCTAAATAGGTTTAAAGAAGAATCGATAATGGATTCATGGAGTTTTATTTGTAGTGCCTAAACAACTATTTATTGGCTCATTACAAGTTGATATTGTGTTAACTTATATTGAATAGAAGAACTATTTCTTTTACTCAATATATATTTTATAGTGGATCTATTTTTGTATGATTTTATTTGATTTGGGTATATGTGTGAGTTGTTTTGATAACTATTTATCAAGATCTTTTTATTGCATATTTACTTTAACTCTTTGTAAGGCATTAAACTTTTTATGTGATTTATAAATAAATACTAATTCTAGATACAATCACAATACCTTCCACATATATATATATATATATATATATATATATATATATATATATATATATATATACTCGATTAGAAGTGAGGCTATCCTTCTCCTAATTGAGATAAGATTTATTTTCTATCACTTAAACTAGATTGCATTTGTGTTTTTCATTTTAATTCTTTTATTCTTCTAAAGTCTCCTTTCGTAGGAGCAAGCCTCACTATGGCTAGGTTGAACCCCTATTTCATCCCACCTGGAAAGGAATTATCATTTTTAGAATAATAACATATAAATGATTGCTTTCCCTTGAGTTTGTTGATAAATAATCAATATCATATACTAAAAAACTCAAGGCATTGTACGTAGATAATTGTATATATTAGTATAGGTTAGTCTTAGGACACGGGTAACTGGAGACCCATTAAACTAGTTAGGGTTTCCATCACAACAAAAAGGAGTCTAATTAGGACTCTAACCGGGAAATTCCTCCCATGTTAAGCCAAGACATTTTTAGGCATCAACACCATTTCAACTTCACTCTTCAAGGGAGAGTGGGATCGATCAATGATGGAATTGGAAAGTCACTTCAATTTCACTCTTCAAGGGAAGAGTGGGATTGACTGATGATGGAGTTTGACCAACCACTTCATCAACCAATGGTGGGTTGGGAGAAAACTTATGATAACCAAATGGAAGTTGGTGTTGAGAAACAATAGGGTTTTCCAACAATTTTGAGGATTCATTCATACAAGGGCAAAGGTGAGTTTGATGACTCCCTCGCATAACCTACAGGGAAACTTAATTTTACCCTTTTTCCACGGAACCTTATAATCACTGGTTGATGGATCAACAACGAATTGATTAGAATCATTATACTATACTTCTAAGATTGTGGGAATACTAGGTAAATCGTTAAGAAGATGGTCACCCTTACAAAGCTTGCAAGGAAATTTGGGTTTGTGATGTATGTTGGAAGGTTTCTCAATATTATCAACGCTCACAAAAATGGTTCATTGGTTTCCCCCTTACTTATTTTGCTTCTTAGTATTCTTCCTTTTCTTCTTCTTCTTATCTCTTTGGTTACTAACATCAAGGCTTCGACTAGGTGAGGAAGAAGAAAGGGGCATTAGAGGACATTTCAGCCTAAAATTGGCTTCATAAGAAAAATTAATAAGATAATAAAAAAATAAAAAATAATAGTTATGAATTTTGGAGGGAAAAGAAGAAAACTATTTTTTTGTCATTGTATTTTTGGCTTATCTCCTTATATGTGTACTCAAATTTAAAATGTAGACACTCGTTGGATGCGAAGTTAAATTTTTCAACCAATGAGTACCCATTATGCATACTTTTGAGAGGACCCACATTGATAAAAATTGAAGATAGTTTTAAAAACATGTGTTCAACACGTTTAATGCATATTCAATTTTTATCAATGTGGGTCTTCTCAAAAGTATGCATAATGGGCACTCGTTGGATGCAGAATTTAATTTTGCATCCAAAGAGTGTCTATACTTGAAATTTGAGTAAACCTATAATGAGATAAGCTAAATATGTAATTTAAAAAAATATATGTTACTTTTTTTTTTCCAAAATATTTACATGTGCCTCTTTTTAAATTTAAAGGATTTTGATTGATTTACGTATTATGTACGTGAAAAATTCATGGGCACTTTTAGGCTAAAATTTCCTCTAATGAGAAGATAAAATGGGTGAAGAAGGCAAAGGGTCAACACAAGGTTGGTCTTGTTGATATGGACAACTCAATTGAGAAGCAACATGGGTGTTTGGGAAAAACGAAGTTGAAAACAACCATATTGGTAAACCTATCATCAATCTAGGAAGGGACAATGTAGCCATGTAAGGAGGAACAATATTTTTGATATAAGGAAAAATATTATGATCCCCATTAAAAAGGGTTCCCTGATTGGAAAACTTTGGAGTTTTTTTCATCAAACTCAACCTAAGGTTTGCTAAATGGGAAAACAAACAACATGTGTTATCAAATCTAAGGAAGCAAACATACAAACTTTCCCACAGTGACCACACTAATTGGTGATGAAATCAAACATCATGAGATTAATATGAAAAGTGGTTAAAGAGAGAGTGGGTGGAATAGTCATGTTAGATACCTACTTAACAGTCCAACCACAGTGCAAGTGCCATCACATATAGTGGAGCACCCTCTAGGAAGGCCCAAGTGATTTTGACCAACATTTATCTCAGATACAACGAGGACATTGCCCTCACTGTGACCTTCTGTATGAGCCATAAGATAAAAGCCACTAAGGTCACCACCTACAACAACCTAACTTGGGGGGACAATCGACAATTAGAAATACATGCAAGGGCGGGGAAATAAACCCAAAATCTCCTTGAGAGGTTCCTCAAAGTGAGGGTAGTCCTCCCCAATGATCCCCAATTGTTTTACAACATCATTGGTCTTGTTGATATGGACAACTCAATTGAGAAGCAACATGGGTGTTTGGGACAAACGAAGTTGAAAACAACCATATTGGTAAGCCTATCATCAATCTAGGAAGGGACAATGTAGCCATGTAAGGAGGAACAATATTTTTGATATAAGGAAAAATATTATGATCCCCATTAAAAAGGGTTCCCTGATTGGAAAACTTTGGAGTTGTTTTCATCAAACTCAACCTAAGGTTTGCTAAATGGGAAAACAAACAACATGTGCTATCAAATCTAAGGAAGCAAACATATAAACTTTCCCACAGTGACCACACTAGTTGGTGATGAAATCAAACATCATGAGATTAATATGAAAAGTGGTTAAAGAGAGAGTGGGTGGAATAGTCATGTTAGATACCTACTTAATAGTCCAATCACAGTGCAAGTGCCATCACATATAGTGGAGCACCCTCTAGGAAGGCCCTAGTGATTTTGACCAACATTTATCTCAGATACAATGAGGACGTTGCCCTCACTGTCACCTTCTGTATGAGCCATAAGATAAAAGCCACTAAGGTCACCACCTACAACAACCTATCCTGGGGTGACAATCGACAGTTAGAAATACATGCAAGGGCGGGGAAATAAACCCAAAATCTCCTTGAGAGGTTCCTTAAAGTGAGGGTAGTCCTCCCCAATGATCCCCAATTGTTTTACAACATCATTTGTAATACATGAAAATAAATGCCACCAAGACCAACGAAGCATGGTAGATTAATTCATTGGGCCCAATGTGACCTTGTGCTTAACGTCTGTGTGAGAGGAGATGCCTAGACAATGTGATGCAGTAAATGGATCTTCACTCCCTAATTCAAGATTCTAATGTTTTTTGTGTAGCCTTGAAGAGTTTAAACTCGCCACCTACTCCAATTCCCTACACCTAATCTAATGTAGGTGTGCTACTAGAGAAATGTACAAATGTCAAATCAATTTTATAAAATGTTAATTTTATGGCTATAGTTTACATAATAGGAATATGGAATTAAAACTAATGATATTTGGACACGACTCAAAATCTAAAGTGCAATGAAATGTAATGCAATATTTTATTTCAATGAATTTTGGCTATAGTATGGAGTAAGAGGTACTAAGCAAAGAAACAAGTGTAACATTTAGTGCAAGAAACATGAACTACTATTTGAATGAAAATCAAAGAAACTGTAGGATACATGATTTCTGGTCCCCCCCATACGTGAGGGGAAATTTTTTATTTTTTAAATGAAACTTACTTTGCTTAAAAATGCAAGCTAAAAAATACTCCACCTATGAACTTGAATGCAAGATGTAAACAAAACATGTACTCAAAAAATCAACAGGAGTTCGAAGACCACTTCAACACACACTCAAACAAAAAGGTGAAAAATAACACAAAAAGAGAAAATATGAAAAGTTTAAACTATAAAGAAACCAAAAAAAAAAAAACCAAAAAAACCATATAAAAGATAGATTAAAGATCAATTTGGGAAAAACCTTAGGAAAACTTTTAATTTTTCCAGGTAGTGTCGCAGGCTGCAGTGCGACAGACAAACTGTGTCATGGTCTCTGATCTACCCAATGTGATAGTGTTGCACTATTCCCCACAGAAGGGTGCAACAGACAAACTGTGTCATGGTCTCTGATCTACCCAGTGTGATAGTGTTGCACTATTCTCCACATAAGGGTGCGATAAGCAAAAAAACCAAGAAAAAATATAGATGATTTCCAAGATATGAAAGGAATTGAGGTTGAAGAGTTAGATTTGGTTCGCTAGTGACTCAGAAAGCATAAAGACTCAAGAAAATAAGGACACAATCAAGTAAAACGAATTTGACGAACATATCTGAAGATTGTTCCCCAACATGGTCACCAAATTTGTTAATGGAAAAATCCCTCATGCAAACAAGATAAATCTTCCTAAACCTATCCCTAGATCTAGAAAAAAACTGACAGTAACAAGAAACTTTCCCTTGGTTTGACTATCGTCAAATCAACAATGAAAAGAAAAGTGGGATGCACCCATAACTTTTTTATGACGGTTGTCCTCTTTGGTTGTTTGTAGCTTCTAGTCTCATCCTCTTTTCTCCGAAGCAAAGACTTGAAAATCACAAAAACAAACAAACCATCAAAGCACCAACATTCAAAGATAATATGATAAAATGATATAAGAGATCAAGGGAGCATATACCAATGATTTCTAACAATTAGACAATGATTTGTGGGAAAGTAAATGTAATTGTATTAAAATGCAAAAAAAGTTACAACATGAATCCGCCTTGATTTTGTGTGTCCCTTCGAGTTGCTCTTCGTTCCAATGCCTTACCTACAAAATTCATATGATCAAAATGTTGGTATTTTAGCAGAGTTTCACAAAGATTTCTTGAGCTTTGCTAACTAGCCATCCTAATGGGAGATGATTGTACTTGTAGGATTTGGAAAGGATAGGAGGATGATAAGGGATGGAGTTTGAGATCCAACAAGGTAGGGACGTAACTCAGATCCATATCGCTTGAGGAGATGCCATCCACGAGGCTTCTATTTTAGTAGCTTTTCATACTTTTTAAGTTTACCTTTGTTAATTAAATGCCACTCACTTTGAATGGGAAAAGTGCGACAATATCACATCCTAGTAGGTATGCAACCACTACAACCTAGTAGTGTCATTGTTTATTGCGATCCAACCTGCTAAATCCTTTTAAATTAGGGTTTTTAAAGGTATTTTCACAAGATTCTTATCTTATAGGAAAATGTTTTTCTTCCATCTTCAGGTATTAATGGTAATGATACTTCAGATGACGAAGGATAGGGGTAAGACATCAATTTCCATAAATGAAACAAAATAATTTGTAACATCTATACCTCCAACTTCTTGTTAGCTAAGCTCGAAAAGGAAGGACTCAATTTGTAGCTTTTAGGGGAGAGGAAATGTTCCTCTTTCAATGAATATTCCACTATTTTTTTCTCTAATATTGAAACATTTTCTAATGGCGGCATGGATTCATCATTTTTCTTTGGTTCATGCCCTGGTCCCGAACTTTGTGTATGTTCTTGTACATTGGTTTCAAGAATTTACCCTTCTTTAGTCACCGAATTGAGAGCCTTCAAGTTTTTATTTTTCTCATTTTTGCCTTGACTAGATCATCCCCTCCTTTTGAAGTGGATCGCTTAGGGGAAGTTGGTCCTTTCCCTTTGTTACCATTATGATATCATTGCTTTAGTATATTATTCTATTAATTAGATGGGATTATTCTCCTACTTTTCTATTTTCGTTGTTCTCATTCATTCCCTTTTTTTTCTATTCCTCCTACTTCATTTTGTAGCTTCTTGCAAAGTGGCCATATTCATGGAAAAATTTGCATTTGAAAGGAAGTTGATCATTGTCAACCCCTTGAATATGGGTTCAACTATCCAGATTTAGGGTTATTGTTGTTGGGATCCCCTTATCTAGATCTACCTCCATGGATATCCTTGTACAATAGAAGAGCCCCTATAGTGGCTTGACTTGATCAATGTATTTCCCAAGTTCACTGACGATATTTCTGAAATTAGTATCATTCCAGCAGTGCAGGGGAAAAAAAGGGAGTTTTACCCAAATAGGGAAGATAGATGGGACATCACTTTTAGGGTTAAAATATGGGCTCCATCGTTCTAGATAGAACCTTTGTACCCCCATGAAGTAAGGTTTGCTTCAAAACATATGGTCTCGATAAGCTTGTTCTCGAAAAAGAAGATAAAAAAATATTTTCGCACAAAGCAAAACTGACAAAACCCTTGATGATGGGTGACAGAACCTCACAAAATATGGGGAGGGCTAGATCCCCATGAATTGGCCCACCAAGTCACGTTTAGCTAATTGTAGGGCTCATGCTCTCTAAATGCCTCAAAAGACTTGACCTTTGGAATTTCTTCTAGCTTCTTGACAAAACAAGAGGGCTTTTCCTTTTGGTATTGCAACCTATTTGCTATTGAAAATGGCAACAAGAAATGCTAAAAATAGAAGTGCTAAAAATAACATTGTTATAAATAGCAGTTCAGGATAGATTCCTATTTTAGTTAGTCCCTGAACTCAAATAGTGAAGTAAAATTCGAATTTGATCTTAGCAGTTGTTTGTAAAATAATTAATTAATTCATCTTGAGTTAATTAGTTAAGGAAAATCAAACATGAATTCTATGTGGGGACATGCAACAGTTTCTCCATTAATTGAGGAATTTATCGATCAGTTAAAGAGATAAGGATGAGTTGTAATTAGTTGACTTAGTTAACTGAGTCAAGTCCAGTTAGATTAATTCAAACAGTTTGTTGAATTAATGTAAGTTCAGTTAACTAATGTTTGCATGCATGTAAATGTTGCACTTCAGATAACTGAATATTCTCTCATAAATAACTCATGTGTGTCGGTTCAGACAGAGACCCAGTTGAGATCAGAGGAGGGACAATGTACTACCAGTTGGATGGATTTTTTCTATAAAGGAAACTCATCTATGTAGAAGGATTTATCTCCTTCAGGATTGCGTAGTTACTACTAGGCCAAGTGAGCAGTGTGAGGTGGGAATTCACATGTGTGGAAGCACTGGACCCCAAGAAAAATTGCGCAAGGAAATAGGAGGCTTGGAGGGCAGAGGAGAAGGTTGTGAGAGCCTTTGACTGTCTATGAGCAACATTGTTTGATTGTAGAGAGAGCAGGATAGCTTGAGAGCTAATTCTTTTTGTAACTTGAACAAGATTTCCACTTGTATGATAATACAAAGATTGGGGTTTTAGGTTGAGGCTTTCCCTGGGTTATTTCTTCTGTGTTATGTGTGATGGATTTCTCATTCTTAGATATATGTGTTCTCTTGATCTTGCTCAATTCGATTAAGCTTTCTAAAAGTGTTGTAGAAGTAGATCTTGTATTGTGTTTTAGTATATTTCATAATCTGTTGATCTACAGTGGGAATTTCTACATGGTATCGGAGCAAAGGTGATCAAAACAGAGAATAGTATACGAAGAAGAGAATTCGAAAAAAAAAAAAAAAAAAAAGGCCAGCGAGTTTTCAGAGCAGATTTGAAAATTTTTATGCAAAATTTTCAGAAACAAATAGCAGATCTGGAAAAATACCCAAATTCAAAAAAAAAAGTCGGCTAAATCGGAGTTCGGATGAGGGAGATATCACTGATTTAAAATCAGCTCTTTTGCAAGAAAATTTCATGATGGCGGGAAAGATGAAACAGATTGGTGTGCTAGCTAAGAACCTGTATGCACTTGAGGTACAAGATGCATGCAAAGCCTTGAGGAGCAAGGAAAATGTTAAATACTTGGTTGTTGAGAGGGAGAGTACATTACTTCTCAACATGCAGCGCCAGAAGAAGTCTCAGACAATTATGGAGGAGCCACAATTGATGAAGCAACTTCAAAAGGTTGTGGAGCAGCCACAACTGGGGAAGCCGAGAGGAGACCGAGTGGAGGCATCCACTCATGCAGAGACCTCTAGTAGGGGGAAATTTCAAGCCAAGTGGGTAGAGGGATCACATGCATCCATACCTCCAGGTGGGAGGTGGGGCGATGTGGAGTGATAGTCCCAAGAAGGTTGAAATAGGGGTAGGATCTTTGAGTTACCCAACCTCTTTGATTCGACTTTGCTACGGGAGCCCCGATGAGGAGTAGTAGGACTGACTGATTGGGTAGAGACAGATGCGGATGGAGCAGCATAGAGAGCTACAATGTAGGAATCCCAAGACATTGCAGAGCTAACAGGCTGCAACAATGCGAGAGGCACAGGAGTGTTGCACCAGTGTAGGATGGCCTAGAGAGGTGTGCAACGATGCGAGATGCATGGAATGTTGCGGCATCTCAAAGTTCAAAGAGGGAGCACTTGTCAGCGGCAAATAGAGCTTCAGCATCAGAGTATGTTTCTAGCCGAACATAGAGGTCAGTTGAGAGTTTTTTTTCTAGAGTTGCTGGAGCGTCCACACTTGGAAGAAGTGTTGCATGCAAAACATTTCAAAGGTTCAGGATTGGGTTCGAGTTGAAGCCTTTCTTGTTGAGAGAGAGTGTTGAAAATGGCAATAAGAAATGCTAACAATAGAAGTGCTAAAAATAGCACTTCTATACATAACATTTCAGGTACCAGTGTTGGACTGAGCAACAAGGAATGAAAAATGGAAGTGCTAAAAATAGCATTAATATTTTTAGCAATTCGAGATAGATTACTATTTTAGTTAGTCTATGAACTAAAATAGTGAAGTAAAATTCGAATTTGATCTTAGCAGATGTTTGTAAAATAATTAATTAATTCATCTTGAGTTAATTAGTTAAGGAAAATCAAACATGAAGTCTGTAGAGCCTCTAACCTACACATCATCATCCACTGTTACCTACTGTTTTTCATCATTTATCTCTCTCTTTCACCTCATTTTCCATGTAAAACCACCCAGATCATTACATTAGATGTCATTAAGCATGATCAAGTGAGCTTTGCTAATGTGTGACTGTTTTGTTTAGATTTTGACATATTTACAGGCATTCCGCAGCTCTCTGCCGATTCCGCAGCTATCTGATGATTCTGCAGCCATCTAGAGATTCCACAGCCTTTTTGTTGTTCTCAAGGTTCCACGTGCCATTTTGCCAAAAGAGCCACATGGGTATTTAGGTATCAAGGTGCTCGAGGTTCCTGTGCCATTTGTTCAATCATCCACGTCATCTGTACCTCCGGTCAAACAGGGGCAAGATCCGGTCAACGAAGGCAGCTTAACGGTGATGCGCAAGCTGTTGGGTCACGTCAGCTCAAACGGTGACTTGCCCGTGTTACGCAGGATGTGGGGGAAATAATCCAACTCTGGATTCAATGCCCATGATGACCAGGACCTCCAGCTCACCCACGCAGGCTCATGACGTGTTATTGCAGTTTTAATTATACATGACAGTTTGTTATTTTCAGTTTTAGCAGCACGCATAGGCTATCCTTCAGATGCCTATAAATACTTGCGTCTGCGTATGCTTATGTTAACTTTTACTTGCTGTATTTTTATGAACTTGTTATAATTTTCGTGCATTCCCAAGACTCTGTTTTAATAGTGTTGTTCTAGCACTCTTGACTGTGAATTTCTCCACATGGAGTAATAGAAGCAGTGCTATTTTGAAGCTTTCAACACTTTGAGTCTTCTTTGGGTTATGTGAATGGAGGGCCCCTGTTCATATTAGCCTTGTATAGTATTTTCATGTTCAGCATTTCCTTTTCTTGACGTATGTACAGCATAATTCACTTCATTTTAATTCATTTTTGAATCCTTTCTTTAAGCTGATCAGCATTGCTCTTTTGCAGGTTTTTGACCCGGGATTATTTGTGTGTTTATGTGTTTTCTTTGTATCTGGTTGTAGTTTCAGTTGACAGATTCAAAGTTGCTGCCTTTTACTTTATTTCCATAGCTAATTTTTAGTTTTATTTCTCAAATCTGTCTGCTAACATATGAATGGTCTCTTACTATAAATTGCTTATCTTTCAGAGATCAGAATACTAATCACTTGCAGCTGGCTTTGGGTGCTTTCTAGACTAATCCTTAGCTACTTTCTAATCGTGCTTTACACAGTACCATGTGATAGAGGCAGAGAGTTAAAAAGAGCAGAATATTATCACTAGTCTTTAAAGTAGATTTTTCTCATTTTTATCATTTCTTAGACTTACCTTTAGCTACTTCTTAACCGTGTCTTACATAGTACTATGTGTTAGAGGCAGAGAGTTAGAAATAGATAAACATTATCATTGGTCTTTTAAGTGATTTTCTTACTTTTTATTTGCAACAGCATGAATGGTGTCTAATACCACTAGAAAGTGGTTCTTTGCTTTCAATTCATTTTAATTCATTTCCTTCAAAGTTTTCCTTTTCAGTAAATAGTTAGAAGCCACTAATCACACACCCTCACTCATCTAGAATTCACTCCACACACACCATCACTCATTTGTTTATAAATACATCACTCCATCTTAGGAAGATAAATTAATCACAAACAACACCCCCCCAAACGACAAAAAGCTCTAAGAGGTTGCTTAAGTACATATAGTACACCTTCACTTCATCAGCTTATGAGCCCCGGGTTGACAATTAATGATATCAATTTAGGAATACTAAATTGACCAAACAGAAACCTCACCCAAACTGGCATCATTGTTACCACCATGTTTGTTGCATAAAACCTAGGGAACCATGGGGTAACAAAGAGCCCAACTCTACTCCAAAACCATGGTCCATCTTTTAGAATTTTTCCATATCTTGTTGGATCTCGAATTATACTATGCAAAACCCTTTAAAACACAAGTAGAGATCACATTTTGTTGTCCATGAAGAGTACACTCATTTGTATAGACCTTATGGTTTTGGCCAAAAACCATTAAACCAATATATTAATGCTGTGGGTCGTAGATCATCATGGAAATTTTTAGTCTTTGGGGTTTTGTCGTCCATTTATGGAACCTTGTCCATTTGCTCTATAATGCAAGGTCCTGACATATTTTGAGGTTGATATACTTGAGTGGCAACCATCCCTTTGAGTGGCTAAATTTGTAAGGTGGGGATGGGGTTCGGTTAGGGGATTTTGTGATAAAGCTTCTTTTATACGCTGATGATTTTGTATTGATTGCTAAATCGACCCATGGATTGCAGATGCACCTATATGCCCTTAAGCATTTTTGTAAAGCAGTGGGGATGCAAGTCAATACCAGTAAAACCAAAATAATGATTTTCTCTAATAAAAGGAAGCAAAGATAACATATGTTCTTCTTTGAAGGCAACATTCTTGAAGAAGTAAATGAATACAAGTACCTATCGATCGATTTCAACAACAAGCTTAATTGGGAGGACTGTAGAAAGAAGAGAATTTTAGGAGGGTGGAAAGCATTATATGCACTTCAAAACAGATGTAGAGAGACAAAGTTATGGGATTAGAAAATGATTAAAGTACTTTCTGGACTCCTGGTTTGTTGAGTGATATTATATGAGTGTGAACTATGGGCCAGCAGCACCCCTGTTTCAAAATGGAAACAAATTAAAAAAATCCAAAAACACTTGATCATGAGCAAGTTCAAAAGAAAAGTTCGATTCCTTATGAAATAATGTCGAGTGAAACAGGGGCAGCTCCCATCGAAGCAATTGGTATGGTGTGTTTTATAAGGTATCTAAAAAGAATTGAGCAAAGGGGAGTAGGTAGATGGTCGAAAGATATCTTCAATGAAGGCATGAGTGAAAGAAAGAAATCATGGATGAGACAAAACAATAAATGGATGCAAAAATGAAATATTTACCTCAATGTATGTCCCACAAATAGTAAAGAGTTAAAGAAGTTTGTAAGGAAAGTTTCGAAAGTGTATATGGGGGAAAGAGGTGGGTAGGAAGAAGAAGTACTATTTTAAGGGATTCAACCCCACTTGTGATCTCCAACAAAAAGAGTACATTGGAGCCAACATTCTGTGGAGAGCAAAGATTCCTATTGTTCAATTAAGAACTAACTCACATCAACTTCGGTGTGAAATGGGAAGGTGGAAGAGATCTAAAGAAGCTTGGGAAGAACAAGTGTGCACTTTTTGAAATTCTGAGGTAGTGGAATCAGAAAAGCATTTCATTTTGGAATGTGATGCAGACATTAGAGACAATTATGACAGTGCGTTAGCATCAATTCCTTGGCATTGTCTTTTCAGTGAGAGAACTCTTAAAAAGTTGGGTAAGCTAATCATCAATTTGAATAAAAAAAGATTAAATAACAAAAGACAAAACACATAGTGATAGTAAACTATTTTTAGTTTCACTTATGTTAAAATATCTTTTATTTATGTTAAAATAAAATAAAATAAAAAATAACTTAAAAAAATAAAAATAAAGAAATAGTAATGGTATCATATTCCTTAAAGCCGTAGTCTAACTAGCCGGAGGAATTGCCCGGAAAATTATGGAAATTCCAGTTATATTTAGAGAAAATCTAACAAGGATTTTTGTAAATCCAAGTTATAGTTGTTAAGCTTCAAATTTTTTGGTGTCCTAGACTTTTTTGATGATACTGAATCCATTTCCACCATAAAAAACAAGATTCAAACACTGCCTCTACACAATTTGTTGAATTTTTTTTTGCCCAATTCTAATCACTTTTGGCCGTCCAAGCAATTCCTCCACCTTAATATACGACTCCTTCATTAAATGGCGGATAAAAGTGCCCAGAATCAAGATTCTTTAAAGTTGAACTTCCCACACGGTCCCGTGCTTATATGTGCCCAGATTCAAGATTCTTTAAAGTTGAACTTCCCACACGGTCCTCTGCTTAGATGTGCGATTCAAAGATTCTTTAAAGTTGAACTTCCCACACGGTCCTATGCTTCTTCCGTCCAGTCTATATATTGTCAGGGTCTCATATTTGATAACAACCCTATGTACATTAACAATTTCATTCCACATTTGAATAGAAGCGGTTGCGATCCCCTCGACTCGACTGCCAATTTTTCGGGTAGTGGGCGGCTGCCGCTAAAGATCAGTAAAGGGTTCAATGGCGGCCTTAACATGCACAAATTGGGAGTTAATAGTTCAATTCAGGTTAAATTGAACTAGCATGTTCCGGGAATTGTTACGTGGATTTGAGCATTTTGGTCAGCCCAGTTTTGGTCGAAAATGGCGTCTACAGAATCAGGGAAGTGGTTGCAGGATGCACTGATCGATCTTTGCAGCAAAGTGGAATCTGAGTTGCATTTGGATTATGATTTGATTACGGGACTCGTCTCATATTGTGAACTCGCTGCTCCAGAGGATGCCAAGGAGTATTTGACTGTAAGTGCCTGTATATCCCTAATTGATGCGATTTTCGGGCACAACGATGGCTATTGTATAGATTGTTCCATACCTATATCTTTGACAGTGTTTGTCAAGAGTAAGAACATTTAATCTGTGTTTCATGAGTATTTCTTGCACAGCAGTTAATTGAATTAGGTTTGGCCTACTGGTTCAGGGTGATGAAATTCGGGGCTAAATTTGAAGTCTGAGTTATGATATCAATTGCTGTGGGGTACGCAGTTCTTTTCTTTTTGGTCTGATTGGTTGGATAAATGCGCCATTGTGGGCTCCACCTTCACTTTAGATGCCACAATGGAAGAGTATATATTCTGTCAAAACTGCCCGGGACTTGCAGTTGTATCTGGCATCGTTCAGATGGCCTAGGCACATTATGTGAAGTCAATTAAGAACGAGACAACACAAAATAGCTCATAATTGGCTGCATTAATATGGAACCCCATTCTTTATGAAGGGAGCTCACGTGATTTACCACTTGATCACAACCTGCTCTATATAGAGCAGTCATTTAAAAAAAATGGGAAACAACCGAACGGACTGAAATCCTGGAAATAAACCATTCTATTTCTCTGACAAGCTAATAACAAGAAAGAGGGTGTTGGTATCTTGCTGATTCACTACATTAATAGCAGTGAATACTATCAATAAACCACAAACGACAATACCCTTCAGAAGGTAGGAGCATGCCTGCTAGGATTTGAACCTCGCAACAACTGGGCCAAGTTGTCGCTAACAGCCTGATAGACTATGGGGTAAGCAATTATCCACACGATATAAATTTATGATTTGAACTCAGCAACAGTTGCTCCAAGTTGTCACTAGACCAAGGATGCTTGGAAGTGGGAACGGCAATTTTCATAAGCTTTTGGGTTAGGAGCGTTTTCGGGGAGCATTTTTTATTTGATATATATTTTTATATATTTTGATGCATATATGTCAACAAAATCATGTAGAATGATGAATTAGTTATAAAAGCATAAAAACATGGACTAAATCATATAACATCAATCATCTAGTAGTTATAATTTTCATCAGCCACAACATCTCGATTCTCATCAACCTTAAAGTTTCAAAGTTTCAAAATTCAATATATAACATTTGTCATCACTATAACAAGAATATCAAACATGAAATGAAACGTTTCACGAAACATCGTATTCATAATTTATTACTAATGAGTTATAATTGTCAACTTCAAACTTCAAACTTAAATTGTCATATATTGTTTACAAAAAAATACCATAATAAATATGAAATAGTCAATAGCTATAAAAAGTACTAGAAACTAGAAAGGACAAGCAAATCTACTATTTACTAAGATTTCTTCTTGCCATGAGAAACCTCTATTTTCTTTTCTCGTGATCTATGAACAATTGGAGTCTCCTCCTGCATAGTTTGACTGTGCAATGATCGTGAACCACATCTAGAACTAGAAGGCACATGACCTCCACAGAATGTTGCAGATGGAGGTGGCGGAAATGTTGGTGCAACTTGAGTTCTGCTAGTGGATGGGGGTGGCATTGTTGTTGATGCTGCTTGATGACCGTCATCTTTATCGTCCAAAAGTTTTGTTTCCAATTGTTCTAAATGTAAGGCTCCATCTTCCAAATTATCCTCCTTCGGATTGTTGTCCCAAGTGATATATGTATGCTCTATCAAATGGAGCCTGCTCACAATAATGTGTCAACAACCTCAAGTTCTAGTGTACATAAACCAAAATTTTTGCTTTGTTTTCATTGAGGCAATTTCTTTTGACATTGTGGATGAAGCTATAGGTGTTCCACTACCTCTCTACAAAAGAAGTATTGACCACTTGTGAAAGCACTATAATTGGCAATTTTGCCAAAGGTCCCACAAAGCCATACATGTTCGACCATTCAACATGATCCAATCTATCTCTATCATTGATTGCATGCGAAGTACCAAACATTCTAGTTTGACTGAAGTATTTGCTTAATTCTCCATGCAATCTAGCACTCTCCTCCCTGTCAGAGACCAACTTATCTAATGCTAGCATGTACCCATTTTGTACCTCTGTATCTATATGGGGTTTTCTCCTAACTCCACTCCCAGGTGTAGGTTTGGCCAACTAAGATGGAGAGTAGAATTTTGGCGTAAGGACATATGCCAAGGCATGGAGTGGAAAATTAAGATTATCCCACCTTTTGACCACATGTCTGTGAATATGATCATACAAGATAGCATCTTTCGGCTAAACAATATCTTTGATTTTCCCTAGCATGCTATCCATCTGCTCATATACCTCCCAATCATCGGCGCATCTGTATCCGCAAAACGAATCATGTTATAAATGGGCTTGGTGAATAGCAAAACATACTTCACACTTGTCCAAAATTGACCATCAAGAACGGTGTTCTCCACCTTTTGAAAATCTTCCATGTCAGATGTGGTTGTAGCCCTGTCCTTTAATACCTTCCATGATTCACTTGATACCATGCTCGCTAATGCCTCTCTTACCTTCAAAAGGCTCCTGAACGTGAGGTAATAGCTAGCAAATCTAGTCTTTGCAATCGTCAGTAGCTCCAACCTTGAGTAATTGTAGAAAAGGCCATGGGCATTGCTATGATTGGTATTAAATATTATTATGTACTTGCCTCTCTTGTACAATGAACCAATCCATTTGTATTCGGGTTCCTTTATCTTAATTATGTCATGCATCAAAAGGTTCATTGTGTGAACCAAACACCTAGACCATAATATGTTGGGGTATATATCCTCAATGATTGCTCTCGCTGCCCCTTACAATTAGAAGCATTATCAATAATGACATGGATGACATAGTATGGCACAATAGTTCCAATTGTTTGAATTAATGGTTTTGCAATGTTGATATTGGTCTTGAACTAATCTAAGTAGTCATGAGATTAAAGGGAGATTGCACTAGTAGCAGACACACCAAGAACACTTATCAATGGTTTGCTAAGCATTTGTGAATTTACCCAAAGCAATTTTGTTTTTGGATTTTTCCCGATCCGGTTCCAACTTTGTCATACCCAGGGTTCTTGTATCCTTTAGGGGCATCATTGATGGCAATAATCATTTCATGCCAATAAGTTGAGCGAATAACATTGAATAGCATGCCACATGCAAAGAGAAATTGGTAAACTTTTGCATCCACGTCATCCCTACAACCTTGATCAAGGAGTTTTGATATTTTCTATGCCTTAAAGGGATGTTTGTGCCTATGGCTATGAATCCATTACCATGGGTGGATGCTGATGGAATTCTTGTTCGACCACTAAATGCTTCTGTGTTCTAGTGGCCTCATGTTCAACCTTTGATCCTTTTGATTTGTATTGTGCTTCCTCCTCTTGGTTGTTTGTCGTGTTAGCACATTTGCACAAGTTTTGATTCTTATTTGCTTATTTCCATCCCATGGCCTTTTCCCACATAGATGCTTTCTTGCGTAGGTATATGAACTTGTGTAAGTAGATTTGCAATGGGGGCATATAAATTTAGTGGTTCCACCCCCTTTCTCTACTCCAAGCCTTGTAACATATTTCCACAAGGTTGTTTGGCCTATTTTGGTTTTCTTTCCATCATCATCTTCACTCACATTATCCTCCTCCTCTTCTCCAGGGTATCCTAATCCACAACTACCCACTTCTTCATCATCTTCATCACTTCTTCTTCTTCTGTTTCCCAACACCATCATCATAGTCAAAAATGGAACCAACAAGATAAGGCTAAGCCATATACCCATCGTGTTTGTTGAAGCTTGATATTCTTGCCTGCAATAAAATGAGGGAGGAATGGGAAAGAGTAGGAGAAGAGAACATCTAGATTCTAGTAACTAGTTTCTACTTCTATATTTGATAGATTCATTCAACATATAAAAAACACAAATGTTACATGGAAAAAACAGTGGGATTAGACCCTACCTCATTGGCTCTCTAATGGTTGTGGCAACCTTCAATCTCCTAAGCTCTCACGAATGGCAACCTTCAATCTCCCTTGCAAGTTCCCACATTCTTATCTTCTCAATTCTCTCAAATCTTCTCTTCAAGGCTCAAACCCTCTCAATCTCTCTCAAAAACTCATAAAATGATGTTAAGTGGGAGGGGAGAAGGCCTTTTATTCCCCTTGGCCCTCCCATTTCCCTCCAAAAACCAACAAAAGCCCATATTGTGTTGAAAAGTGTAGCTTGGGAGGTACTCCCACAAGCCTTGGGCACTAGGTTTGTGTGGAGAAAACCCTTGAAAATGGACTTTGTGGGCAAGTAACCAAGTAGTGAGTTTTGGTCCCAAGGTCACGGGCTTGAGACCCAAAGATATTATTTGTTTGTTCTATTTGTTGTGGAGGGCACCTTTCATGGACTAAAGGGGGCACCTAAGGCAACTTTGGAGAGCTATTTATATGAGAGACCAAAGGAGAGGTCTCACTAGCATTGCAACTTAATGACTCATCCCTTTGTGAGTAGTAAACCACGAAGGAGAGCGCAAACCTTAAGGAGAGCCGAGCTAGAGTATTTCTGTGCAAGAAGACATTTCTAGAAGAGGGCCGAATTCACTTCTAGGTATTTCTGAGTAGACAGAGTTAAAGGGAGTGCTGGCTTAGTGTCTTAGAGGAGCTATTTTGTCCATAGAGGTGTCGAAGTCCTGAAAGTTCTGTTTTGTGTTTTTGGAGAGGGCCGGAGCCCTAGTTTCTCTACTACGGGCAAGATGAAAGGCCTGAGGGTGGTTCGAAAAGGGCTGAAAGGCCTCAAGACCCTGCGCAGGTAAGAAAGCAAGGGCAACAATTGAGTTAAAGAGCCCACAAATTGAAGCAGATCGTCCTGTGGGAGGCTGTGACCCTTGTGAAGCTTGGAATAGTGATAAGAAGTACAGAAGTTTGAGGAAACGAGGCTGTCATTCTATGTTAGATGAATGATTGTAGAGGTGAAATTTTGAAGGCTGTTCAAGGAAGGAGCCTTGAACAACAAGGATAAAGGCTAGTTAAGCACCCTTATTGAAGGACTAAAAGACTATGAGAAGATGAAGTATTTTGGAGTTGATTATACAGTGAGTTTGAAGCACCTAATTCATTGTGAGTAGCTGATTGGACAAAGGAGTTAAAGGAACTATTTCTCTGTGGTTATTTGACTCAAAGGACAACTAGGTGTCAAGGGAAAATAAGGACTGAAAGGGTTAGTTATGAACGGCTACATCAACAAGTAAGTTTGTTGTTTTCTTCTTGTTTTTTTGGGCAGATTGAAGGTCAAAGGGAGTTGACTTCAAGCCCTAGTAGGCTTGTATTAGGGCTTTGTAAGGACCATGATCCCCGGTACGACAGCCCATGTTTGTTTTATTAATGGACTAATAATAGGATTTTTTGGGCCTACAAATTTGTGTACTTTCATTGGTTCACAACTGTTAGATTTCCGCTGTGCAAAGTTGTTCGTGGTTGTGCACTTCTAGTGTGTTTGTGTGCTTGGTAAGCCATATACTAGGCCTAGGGTGTAAGGAAAATCCAACATGGTATCAAAAGTACTTTGAAGGGACAACTGAATCAGATTGTGCACAACAAGAAGCCTAAGAGGGAGCTGATTGATTGTTGTTGAAGGACTAACAACATGGCAAAGCTGGTTGCTAGTCTGAGGTATGAGGACAGGTTGGATGGGCTATCCAACTATAGTCCTTGGAAAGAAAGGATTAGGATGGTCTTGTTGGTGAACAAGGTATGGGAGTTTGCTGACAAGGAGATTCAAAGGCCAACAACACCTAAAGAGTTGGTTGAGTTTGAAGGGTTGGATGCGAATGCCATGCTATTCGTCCTAGTTGGTGTAAAGGATCACTTGATACCTCATCTAACCGGGAAGAACACTGCACATGATATGTGGAAGACTCTCTAAGACTTGTTACAAAATAAGAATGGGAACCAGTTGTTGATATTGAGAGAAGAGCTCAAGAACACCAAGATGTTGGATGGCGAGGGTGTGGCTTCATATCTCATGAGAGTTTCTCAAGTTCGTGATGAGCTAGCTGCCATTGGTGATAACGTTCCAAATTCTGAATTAGTGAGGATTGCCTTCAAGGGCTTCTCGGAGGAATGGAAGCCATTTATCAAAGGAATAGTTGCTCGAGACAAGTTGTCAGATTGGAACAAGTTATGGGACTACTTCATCCAAGAAGAATTCTAATGGAGAGAACGTGGCTCTCACAAATAAGATGAAGGGTAAAGCGAAGGACTTGAGCAAGGTGAAGTGTTTCTCTTGTGGCAAGCATGGTCATTATGCGAGTAAGTGTTCGCGTCAGAAGAAGGGAGATAATGAGAAGGAGATTCCAATGGCTGCTACATCTTTATTCGAGCAGGATGACTTCTCAGGACAGTTTGAGGAGGAGTTTGCTCTAGTCTCTCATTTCTCTGAGGCACCATTGATGAGGGTGCATGGTTCATTGATAGCAGAGCGTCGAAGCATATGACAAGATCACGAGAATTATTTCAGACTCTAACCGAATGGGACTCTAAATTGCACGTGGAGGTTGGCGATAAGAGTCAGAGGACTGTCAAAAGGTCAGGTGTGGTGCCATTTAGGATGGAGTCAGGAGGGCTGCTACGAGTCCAAGATGTTTAGTGTCTACTTGAGCTCAAGTGCAACATGTTGTCTGTCTCAATGATCGAGGCAAAGGGGTTTGACGTGTTATTCTAGGACGAAAAGGTGATGCTCAGGCCCAGAGGCTCACTTTGCTGGAAAAATAATTGGAGTTAGGGAGAGTGGTCTATACAAGTTGAAGGGCAAGCCTCTAGATCAAAGGAAGAAGCAAGTTCCTGAGACTCAGAGGGAGTTAAGTTCGAGTGAGAGTTTGCAGGTTCAGAGGGAGAATCCACAACCCAAGAAGAGCACATGGTCAGTGGGAAGTAAGGATACTTCTACAACTAGCAAGAAGGAACCGTGGAATGGCTTGAAGGCTTATCAAGAGAAGAAGAAGCGAGAGGCTTCTAGTGGAAAAGCTAAGTCATCGGTTCGTGTTCGAGTTCGAGTTCGGCAACCTTGAAATTCGAATAAAGTTCGACAACTAAAATTTTGCCGATAAAGTTCGACATAAAATTCGACATATAGAAATTCGAAAAAAAAAATGTATATATATAAAAAAAATCAATTTAAAGTCAAATTCAAAGTCCATAATGCACATTGCAAAGACATAAGATTATTGCTCAAACATTTAAATCATTTCGACATAATTTTATAAACCATGAAAGCGAGTGCCAAATTCCAATAAAGAACCAAGTTCCAACTTCCATACATAGTAAACAAGGTGAGGAATTCATCATAGACATTGGCAATTTGGCACACATATCAAATTCAACAAAACCATGTGCCATATCAGATTTCATATATTGAAAAACAATCTGGTAAACAAGTATTCAAAATATATAAACTTGAAAGTTTAAAGTAGTTTGGTAGTTTTAGAAAATTGTTCATGCAAAAAGTAAACTAGAAATCTAAACCAGGAACACAAGTTTTATTCTTGATGTTCCTGTGGCCCACTTGTTATATCAAAAAGTTCTATATCATCAAGAGCAGTAGGAGTTGTGAATTTGCTAGATGCTTCGGCATTAGATTCATCAGTCAATTCCCTGTCAATGTCACTATCAATGTACAATTCAACTTCATCCATTGATGCATTTGGAACAGGATCGATCCACAGAGTAGAGGAATTGGATGACTCTTTAGCCACATTCTTCAATGCCAACTGCATGTTACAATGAACATAAACAAGATCTTCTAATCTTCCAGATAACAATCTATTTCTTTTCTTGGAATGAATGTGGTCAAAAGAACTCCAATTCCTTTCACGTGCTGATGCACTTGATCCCTGGCTTAAGATACAAATTGCAAAATTTTGCAATTCTGGTGCCCCTGTACCATAAAGTTCCCACCATACTGCTGGATCACTTCTGCTCCTATCATACTTTGCTGATTGTGTTCCAAATAACCCTTCTTCTAACCTATATGCCCTCAACTGACTTCTGATCAAACCTACAATTTTTGGATCTGGATTTAGCTTCTCAATAGCCTGGATAAGTCCATTCATGATTTCTTCATCCCTATGTCTTGGTAACGCAAACAATCTAGGGTCCAAATAGCATGCTGCTGCATGTAATGGATTATGCATCATCTTCCATCTTTGATCAATTAAATCCCATATCTCCTGGTAATCAGCTTCCACATTATTAAAAGCAGTTGCAATGGTCTCTTTGCAACGATCAATGCTTTCATAAACAAAACCCATACAAGGTTTGTCACCATCAACCATGCGGAGCACATTAACAATTGGGCCACTTGTTTGCATTTTCCCAAAAGCCATTATTGAGCACTATTTGTTCAACATTTTCCCCTTAGTTTCTTTTGAAAGGGCAAATCTCTCCCACTCAGTGTTGCAAAAAACAGCTCTGAGGCTCACTTTTTCCTCAACAACTCTTTTTAGAGTAATCTAAAAAGTGGCAAACCTTGTATCACAAGGCCTCAACAACTCTTTTGATGCATTCTTCTTGTATATGCTCCAAGTGAGACGATGGTTGATGACGAAGTTTGCAATTGTTTTGGCTCTTCGGATTGTCTCATTAACCCAAGGAAATTTGGCTAAGTCATGCAACATTAAATCCAAGCAGTGAGCTGCACAAGGGGTCCAATAAATCTGATTATACTTTTCCATAATTAGCTTCCCTGCACCAACACAATTTGATGCATTACCTGTAATAACATGGACAACATTTTCCTCCCCAACCTCTTGAATTGCTTCATCCAAAATTCCAAAAATAAATTCTGATGTCTTCACTCGATCCATTGCATTTACTGCCTTCAAGAAAAGTACCCCTTGAGGACTATGCCTTCAAGAAAAGTACCCCTTGAGGACTATAAACAAGCACATTGATCAATGGGCGATGACACAAATCTGACCAACCATCACTCAAAATTGTGCATCCTGTGAGCTTCCAAGACTCTTTAATCTCAACCAACTTTCCTGTCACTCTGTCTTTTGTTTTCTTTAGCAAAGTTGTCCTTAAAGCTTTAGATCCGGGAGGAACATAGCCCTTCCCAAAATCAATGGCCTTTTTAATTACATTTTTAAAATATGGACTCCTTGCCACATTAAATGGAATTGCACATGCATAAAAGAATTCTGCAACAACATCATCAACTTCTTGTTTCTCAACAGGTTTCCAGAATTAATTTAATGTTTTGGTTCCACCTGTTTTTGCTTGAGTAGAACTTGATCCACCAATGTTTGAGATTGAATTAATGGTGTTGGAGGAAGACATGGCAATCTCCCTCTCAATTTGCTGCCTCTTATTTACCCCTTTCTCATTTTGCATCTTTGAATTGGATTGGTCTTTCTGCATTGTGGCTTTTTGTTCATCAGAGATCTTAGTGCAGGCTTCAACACCATCGCCACTTCCATTGCTAATACCGAGAAAGGTGATCCACTGCTCTAGTTAAAGTGCCAGTGAAATCATGTCCACACAGTTGACATGAAAGATTATAACCATCTTTTTTGACAAAATTCCAAGCTACAGTAGTTGATTTTGGGGGTGCCATTGAAATTTGAAGGTTCCGAACCTCTAATTGTTGAAAATTGGTGAAGGCTTGAAGTCTGAAATGTTTGCAATTTTTTTTGAATTTACATTTGCATTAATTTTATTTTTTTTGCAGAATGAAATCATGAAAATTTGAAACTATATTTTATATAAAAAAAATTATCAGTTCAAAATTCAGCTTGAGCCTCTTTAAATACTAATACATTGTATTTAAGTTTTAACTGATAAAAACTAGTAAATTTTATGGAACTGATAAAAAAAAAGTGTATTTTAATTTTTGACTTACCTGGACAGTGGAGGCTGGACAATCTGGATAGTGCGGCTTGCTGGAAACTTGAGGCTACTTGAAAGTTGAAGGCTCACTGCTCTTAGGCTTTGTCAGGACTCAGAATTTCAAAAAAAAATCTGAGCTATCTCACAGTCACCACTACTGAGATTTCACAATTATAATTTATACCAATCAATGATATTGATTGCAGCCTGTAGGGTTTGAGGAGAGGAGTCAAGACAGAGCAATATCAAGTTTCAAGTTTCAACACAGGTTACTGAAACATAAAAAAAAATCATCACAGCCTACACCCTATAGCCTATAAGTTATAACCCCCTGCAAAACTGTAAAATGATATGAATTCATTCTGTCTGACAATGACACTCCAATGAACACAGTTTTGTGCCTAAACACTCGTAATTGACCCTTGGGAGTTCCATCAATGATCCAACATTTTAATCATGCAAACACTTGCGAAATAATTATGGTAGCAATGAAAAGCACAATTTTTGCTGCGGTTTGAGAACAAATCGTTCTAACTTTCTAAGGGGAATGGACTGTAATGAGTCGTCACAGTCTCATTAACATGCACTTATGAATACAGGTTTATCGAATCACTGAACGTGCATTCATTTCTATAAACTTATAGTGTAAAGCCTGTAATGTTTATGTGCAACGACCCACTGTGCACTGTGCAGGCAATAGGAGTCAAGACTTGTGGTTGGCCAAGCTGTGTATTAGTATGTCGGCATGCTAGTGCTGCACGAAAACTCCACAAGTTGTCGACGTTGCTAGTGCCACAAGCCACGACCCACAACCCATTGAAAAAGCTGTCCAAAACCTGTTGAAAACCCTGTTGAATGATGAAAACCCGTGGCCCGTCATTGTATGTTGCTCACGCGGACTGGTAATGGTCATTGGGTCAGTGGTCGTCGGTTGCTCAGTGGTCGTGCAAACAATGAAAGCTAACCCTTTGTAGACAATGAAACCAAAACCAAAACGTGCTCGCAATTCATTTTGATTTTTGATTTTTTGATTTTTTGATTTTTTGATTTTTTGATTTTTTGATTTTTGATTTATTATTTATATTTATATTTATTTATTTATTTATTTATTTATTTTTATTTATTTTATTTTTATTTTTTTAAATTTTTTTGTTTTTGTTTTGTTTAACAGGAAAAAAATCGAACCAAAACGAATTTAATCGATTTTGTTCGCCTTTAAATTCGAGTTCGGCTTTAAATTTGAGTTCGCCATAAAGTTCGGCGAACTTGAAGGAATAAGTTCGAATTCGTTTGAAGTAAGGCGAATTTCGAACTTATTCGTTCAAATTATTAAGGTGGCAAGGACATTTTTGAGGAACGTGTTGTTCATTCTTTAGGATATGTTGCAGTGATGGATGCCAAAGATTGGGATTGTGTTGAAAAATGTAGCTTGGGAGGTACTCCCACAAGCCTTGGCGTACTAGGCTTGTGTGGAGAAAACCCACGAAAATGGTATTTTCTGGGAAAAGTACCCAAGTAGTGGGTTTTGGACCCAAGATCGTGGGCTTGAGACCCAAAGATATTATTTGTTTATTCTATTTGTTGTGGAGGGCACCTTTGATTGACTAAAGGGGCACCTAAGGCAAATTTGGAGAGCTATTCATATGAGAGTGCAAAGGAGAGGTCTCACCAACATTGCAACTCATCCATTTGTGAATAGTAAACCAAGAAGTAGAGTCGAGACCTTAAAGAGATTCGTGCTGGAGTATTTTTGTGCAAGAAGACATCTCTAGAAGAGGCCCGAATTTACTTTTGGGTATTTCTTAGCAGAATGAGTT
This sequence comes from Pinus taeda, assembly GCA_000404065.3. Classification (NCBI taxonomy): domain Eukaryota; kingdom Viridiplantae; phylum Streptophyta; class Pinopsida; order Pinales; family Pinaceae; genus Pinus; species Pinus taeda. Next base: position 61,762 of record APFE030581881.1, read on the forward strand.
AAAGGGAGTGCTAGCTGCATGTCTTAGAGGCGCTGTTTTGTCCTGGAAGAAGGGCCCAAAGCCTTGAAAATTTTTTCCTGTCTCTTTAGAGAGGGTCGAAGCCGTAGCTTCTTTGCTACAAGCAGGTCGAAAGGCCTCAGGGTGGCTGGAAAAGGGTCAAAAAGCCTTAGGACCATGCATAGGTAAGAAAGGAAGGGCAACAACCGAGTAAAAGAGCCCTCAGATTGGAGTAGATCGTCTTGTGGGAGGCCATGACCTTTGTGAAGCTCATAATAGTTATTAGAAGTTTTGAAGTCTGAGGAAAGGAGGCTGCTATTCTATGTTGGATGCTTGCAAAGGTGAAATTTTGAAGTATGTTTAAGAAAGGAGCCTTGAACAACAAGGATAAAGGTAAGTTAAGCAGTCTTATTGAAGGACTAATAGACTGTGAGAAGCTAAAGTATTTTGGAGCTGATTATACAGTGAGTTTGAAGGACCTAATTCTTTGTGAGTAGCTAATTGGACAAAGGAGTTGAAGGAGCTATTTCTCTGTGGTTGTTTGAGGCAAAGGACAACCAGGTGTCAAGGGAAAATAAGGACCAAAAGTGCTCGTTGTGAAGGGCTACATCAACAAGTAAGTTTGTTGTTTTGTTCTTGTTCTTTTGGGTAGATTGGATGTCAAAGGGAGTTGACCTGAAGCCCTAGTAGTCTCTTGTATCAGGGCTTTGTAATGGCCATGATCCTTGGTACGACAACCTATGTTTGTTTTATTAATGGACTAATAATAACAAGTTTTGGGCCTACAAATTTGTGTACTTTCATTGATTCACTGATGTTATATTTTTGCTATGCAAAGTTGTTCATGGTTGTGCACTTCTAGTGTGTTTGTGTGCTTCATAAGCCATAGACCAAAAAATCCACCATATTGGGCTAGGAACGCGAGCAAATTGCGTTGGGAGCGGTCTTTTTTGGCGGGGGAGCGATGGGGAGCGCACTCTCAGAGTGCTCCTGGGTGCATTTTGAAATTTAAACGCACGAGGTGTGACGCTCCCTGAGCGCTCCTGGAACCTCTAGTGAGCGCTTTTTGGGTTGTGGGTGCGTTTTGGGAGCGGGCATAGGGGGCGCTCCCTTGCAGCCTTGCACTATACCACAACCTAATGGATTATGGAGTAAGTAGTCATTCACATGGTATAAATTTAATCAAATATGAATCCAATGCCTTACTTTCACAGTGAGAGTGCATTTAAAAGAGTTCTCTTTGGATATTTTTTATTTTTTAAGTGGTGCTTTAGTCAACTTTGACATCCATTCGACCTTTTACCTTTTGGATTTTAGGTCAAACCAATGAATCATTGATTTGCTTGTTTGTTGGTATTTTTATATTTGTTAGTATCTTTTTAAGGTACCACTGCATTTTAGAGCTCCACATTCTCCAATCAAGCAGTTCCAAATGTCAAAGTAGCCATAAAGCTTTGGAAACTTGCCATTTACTCCTCTTGCCTAAAGATTAGTTGGGGTATTAGTTTTTTGGTATCTATGGTCTGATATGTGGAACTTATTCTTGCTATTTTAAAACCTTCCCATTATGTTGGATATGAAGTTGGGATATGTTAGAAATTAAATTATTTGTAGCTGAAGAAAACCATAATGAGTTATTTTGTCATTATATATGTCAATATCTTATTTATTTGTTGCATACTCCACGTCAACTTACTCCTCTTGCCTTAAAGATTAGTTGGGGTTTTAGTTTTTTGGTATTTGTGGTCTGATATGTGGAACTTATTCCTGCTATTTTAAAACCTTCCCATTATGTTGGATATGAAGTTGGGATATGTTAGAAATTAAATTATTTGTAGCTGAAGAAAACCATAATGAGTTATTTTGTCATTATATATGTCAATATCTTATTTATTTATTGCATACTCCACGACAATATAATATATCTATTGGGCATTAAACTTCAGGTACATGAGTTTTTTTTATGTAGGTTCATGATTTTGTAATAACATTTTACCCTAAACTTTTATAGGATCATATTTCAATATTTTTAAAAGCCTTTTTTATGTAACTAGTTTCTTATCACTTTTAATGATAACTCAAGTTTTGAGTTTGGGCTTTTATTTCCTTTTGGTATAATTAGGGCTTTCCATTTCTCAGTTTTAAACTTGGCCCACCATTATTATTGTCAGTACTACTAATCTCTTATCATTTTTGTTATATATATATATTTATATATTTTTTTGAAAGCCTTCATTCATTACTCGAATTTGCAAATGCATTCCACCTTGTTAGAATTTCCCGAAACTAGTATTGGGTATTCGGTTCCTAGTAATTATTCACTGAATGAATACACGACTAAGTTCCTAACCAAAAATATTTGTGGAAGCAAAATTACTCAATTTGAATCACATACACAGATTTCTACCCAATCCAGTTCTTCGTTAATAAATTAATCACAGAAATTACTTGGGTTCTCGTCCTGGGATAATGGCCTGTTGAAATGTAACTAGTGTCGGTCTTCATAATTGTATCATGACTTGATGTAATCTTTGTACTTGTCAAAAGAAAGAAAATAAAAATATATTTTTGTAAAAGAAAATTTATTTGTTTATAAATGGGTTTCTTGCCCATGGTTATTTGTCCTAGGTCAAAGCACCCATTGAGTGCTCTAGGGGTTATGAAGAAAAAGTCAAAGGTAAGTTCATGATGTAAAGCCCTTGGAGGGCTCATATATCAAGAGAAGAAAATTGTTATTTTTTGTAAATTGTTATTTTGTATATTAGAAATATCTAGATGCTCCAATAAATCAAGTCAGCCAACAAGTTAAGAAGTCGGCCTTATGAGGGCTTGAAGGCCTCATTTAAAGGCTATATAAATATACCAATTCGAGCTTCATTAGACAAACAAGAAACTCACATATGAAAGAGTTTAGGTCTGTGGCTAGAAGGAGGTACAAAGGTGGAAAAAGGTTTGCGAAGGAGGTAGGTTCTGCTCTACATATGTAGTACCTAGGGTTACCTCAGGTTTGAGGTTAAGGAAGTACTACAACTCGTTCTTTTGAAGAGGCCTAAATTCGTTGTCCTTGGAGAACTTGTGGAAGAAGTCTGGCTGATTGATTGATCGAAGCAAAGGTCTAGGGTTTGGTCTTGGAAGTCTCCTTTTATTTGATTCTATAAGAAGTTCTCGTGGGTTTTCCCCTTGTGGAGGGGTTTTTCCTTGTCTTGGAGCCTATTTCTAGTGTCTCTCTTATGGTTGTGATATGCATTATTTTGGCATTTATTTGATGAACATAAACATAATAACCAAAGAAAGAAGAACTAGATATCACAGATAAATGTCATGTATGGAAAATAAAATAATAAGTTGCCCTAATTTTGAATTTTCCAACATGGTATCAGAGTTTGGTTCTTTGACTTAAGGGCAGATAGAGGGTCACATCAAGGCTTCAAGGTGTAAAATAGGAAGATCTCTTAAGATCAAGCCTATGGAAAAATAAGTTTTGTAATTTTGAGAACATTTAGAAGTCCTAGTCACTAAGTTAAGGTCGTAGATCTAAAACGATAAAAGAATAGAGGTTTTGAGAGCATTTAAAAGGACCAAATAGATGAGGAAGCAACCCTTTCAATATTGAATTCATTGAAGAAAAGATCGAAGATCTGAGCACGTTTGTTAGTCCTATCCACAAAAATAAGACCGCAGGCTTCACAAGGTAAGGCGAGGCTCTGTTCTCTAAAGGGCTAATCATCAAGTTAAAAGAAGACTGAGTTCATCAACATAATGATCGAAGTTCTGGGAACTTTATTTAAGGTCTGAAATTATTATTAACTTTTAAGAATCTCTGTGCCCCCTCAGATCCGAAATTCTAATGAGCATATAGTTATGATTCTTTTGAGCCAGCGAAGAGTCTAGTTCTTCAATATCATTAAAACTGCTTTGAAAAGAAGAATCGAGTTTCCCTTTGAAAGGGTCTGGGCATATGTGTATCCAAGAAGAAGCCTAACGTAAATATATAGTATCATTGTAAAAAGAGTCGAGATCCCCACCATATCTCTAGGGATAGGTATAGGTGGCAAGCTTAGATATAACTATAGTCACAATGTGAAAGGGTCGAGATCCTTTCTAGGTCTATTTATTAAAAGAATCTGAAGATCGAATAATTGGAAGCTTGTCATCCATAGAAGAAGAATCAAACTAGTATTTGCCTCAATCATACTTGAAAAATATCACAAGTAGTCTTGTACATGTTTTTCAGTGGTATTCGAGACAAAGAATTGTAGCCAGAACGTAGTTTTGTAATTTATTAATATAGTAAGCAAGTTTGATCATCAGGCAAGGAGCTGACCTGTGGAGATCTTCCCAGCAGTCATAAGGAAGCCGACCTTTGTGATTTAAGGAGACTCTAGCCTCAGACATTTAAGTTAAAATTATTTTAAGATTTCTTGTAATAAGAAGCAACCCTAAGTAAGAAATGTTAATTTTAGACAATAGTGGTATGTTCTATGCTTTAGAGCAATTTAACTTCAATTTCTTTATTAGCCCAGTATCAATATTCAGATTAGCAATCACATCAACATGATAGTAAAATGCAGATAGAACATAAACATAAACAGTAGAAGACAAGCCAAGACAAGAGGACACAAGATGTGGCACCAGCCAGGGACAAACCCCAATGTGGGAAACCCTTGATCAAATCTTCTTTTAGTCTTAAATACTTCAGCAGAGAGAGATAGTACAATTTCCAAATCGGATAATTTATAACAACAACAAAAGAGCCCTAACAAGAAAAGTCAATGTTGGTCAACAGGGCAGATTTGACCCTCAACAAATCGGTTAACTTTAGTCAACTTCGGCTTCCAAATAGCAAGATAAAACAACCCTCAAAGCAGTGAAATTCAACCTAGTCAAAGTCTGGTCAAACATCCCACCTATAGTCAGCCCTAGTTGCAGTCAATAGTCAACGTTTATCCTCGATTTTTGTGCCCATAAATGCAGCTTGCCCAAACAAAGATAACCCTCACAAAAACGTAGTCAAAGGAGGTCCATTCATGCTGGTCAACACTTGGTCAAACTGTCCAGAAATTCGGTCTCTTGAAATTTCGACCTCTTGAAATTTTGCTCTCCTGAAATTTCGGACACGTGGAGAGAGAGAGAGAGGCCCAAAAATCCGTACCCAATCAATGAGGAGAGAGAGAGAGAAGTGTGAAGATGAGTGTGTCCAAATGAGGCTAAGGCATCATGTATTTATAGCAAACGTTGAGGATGAATAGACGTGACTGTTGGGCTTTTAAGCCTACATAAGTTTGTTGGCTGACCTTCACAATTTGTCCATAATCAAAATAAATTCAAATTTCATTTGTACATGTCTGTATCAGATGATCTCTAGATCAATCCTACACCTCTCGGAGAGAGGAATCCAAGAAAAATACCAGCTGTCATAAATAAGATGACCCATGTGGAGTTTGGCCCTAGTTGCCAATTTTAACACTCCCTCTCAACTAGGGAGAATTCCATCTGCTAATCCATCTGCCAATCTGTACTATCTTTGCCATTAATGCACTGCTCTGCTTTGTTGAACTATGAAGAAGAAGTGATCGAGAATGTATCATATTATTCTCTACTGACCCGAAGTCAGTCCCAAATAAAAGAGAGTGTCTCGTACCACTCTTACTGACCCAATGCCCGTTCCAATCAAAAGAGAGTGTCTCATACCACTCTTACTGACCTGAAGTCAATTCCCATTGATCTCAAATCAATATCGGTCATCCTAGCATAGGGAGTATGGTAGTACATGATGCGTCCATTGGTAGTACTATGGTCCCTATCCTCATTTCCTTATTTATTGGCCAGATGAGAGGTACTTCCCATGAGTCCCAGATTGCATGGGTAGGATGTCTTAGTAGGAGAAGGATGAACCACTCATCTTGCCTACATGCCGCCAAGGGGTATCGTAGGGGAAGGCTGAACCACTCACCCTATGGTTGCTCATTGCTCTAAGAAGTACCCCAAGCTCCCCAGAGCTCCCAGAGCTCAATGCCTGTCTCATACAGGACCCTCATAAGAGGTTCTCTCCACCACTCCAAGTCATTCTCGGAAGGCCAAGAACTTGACCTTCCCAGGGGCTTTGTCAGAATATCATTGACGTGCTCATCAATCCCAATGTGATGGAACCTTATTGCTCCTCGTTGTACCATATCTCAGATAAAGTGGTACCTGATATCTATATGCTTGGAGCAATCATGAAACACAAGATTCTCTGATAATCAAATCCCACTCTAGTTGTCGCACAGGATCATGGTGGTATCCAACAAATGTCCAAACAACTCATTGAAGAGCTTCCTCAAACAGATAGCTCCACAAGAGGCCATACTAACAGCTATGTATTCAGCCTTGACAGTGCTTAAGGCAATCAATTTGTGTTTCCTGCTCATCCAGGATATCGAAGAAGAACCCAAAGAAAAAGAACATCCACAAGGCAACCACACTGCTAGCCCAATCAACATTAGAATAACCATGCAGCCTCCCATCTCGGCAGTGTATCTCTGTCCATGAGTGATTGTGCCTTGAAGATATCTCAGAAGATTCTTGGCACCAATCCAATGTATATGATGAGGCTCAACCATATATTGGTTCAATGTGTTAACTGCAAAACATATGTTTGGATGGGAGTTCACCAAGAACATCAGTGCTCCTATGAGTTGACGATACTCAAAAGCATTTCCCAATTCAGGTCCAGCAACACTACCATATAACTTCTTAAAGTTAAGTTCAATCAGAGTAGTCACAGGTTTGTAGTCCACCATCCCAAATCTTTCCAATGTCTTCACAACATATTTTCCTTGAGAGAGGAAAATTTCACCTGGCTTTTGTCAGACCTCCAACCCTAGGAAATAGTGCATCGGTCCTAGGTCCTTCATCTCAAATTTAGAAGCCAACTTCCTCTTACATTTGTGAATGAGAGGGTCGGCACTTCCATCAGCTCCATGCTTGATTTTGTAGAGCCACTCAGAGGTGACAACCGATTTGTCTTGGGGTCTAGGAACCACATCCCAAACATCATTCTTCATAATTGACTCGTATTCTTCATTCATAGCATCCTTCAATACTTGATGCTTTACGGCTTCTTGGAATGATGAAGGTTCGTTTTGAATGATAGTGCTCATGGTGGTCAAATATCCTTGATACTTGTTCCGCTTCTTGTTTTCACGGAAAGTCCCCCTTGGTGCAATGTGTCTCTCGGCATCTTCGAGAGTTTCCCTAAGCCACGAGGGTCTCCTTTTGGAGGAGGAGGGCTCATGAGGAGGAGGATCAATAGGATCCATAGGTTCATCAACATCAGGCATTGTTTCATCTTCTTTTGCACCTTGATTTCTGGTGTCAGCTTCTTTGTCCTTCCTTAGGATAGGAAGGTTGTTGATCTTCTTGAGGGCCATATCTTCGTCGAAGGTGACATCATGACTTATCTCAACTTCCTTTTGACCAGCTATATAAATTCTATATCCCTTAGAATTTTCACTATAGGCCACAAAGATTCCTTTCTTCCTAGATGCACCCAATTTGCTTCTTTTCTCTTTCGGCACATGAAAATATACGGGACTTCCAAAAATTCTAAAATGAGAGACATCGAGTTTCTTACCAGTGAACATTTTGTCGGGAGTCTTGGAGTCCAATGCTTGATGAGGGCATCAGTTTTGAACATACACGACAGTATTTGCAGCTTCAACCCATAGGAACTTCGGAAGACCTTGATCATGAAGCATGGCACGAAATGCTTCTACAATAGAGCGATTCTTCTTTTTAGCCACACCATTGAGTTTAGGAGTGTATGGCATTGTAGTCTCCCTCTTAATGCCAACTTCTCTGCAATAATCTTGGAATTCATAGGATTCATACTCGGTCCCATCATCAGTCATCAATATCTTGATTTTCTTCTCGGATTGGTTTGTGATAAAGTCTTTGAAGTGTCAGAACCTGGTGGACACTTCATCCTTCTTCTTCAAGAAGTAGATCCAGGTCTTGCGAGAATAATCATCCGTAAAGGTGAGATAATATAAGTATCCTCCCAAAGAGTTTACAAGCATCATACCAGATATGTCGGAGTGGATCAATTGCAATATATCTGTGGTCTTGCTATTACTCGAGGGGAATGGTCCTCTTGTAAGTTTTTCTTTGGCACATCTCGGACATACACCTTCATGCTCTACTTTGAACTTAGGCATGCCTGTCACCATCTATCTCACATCGGGTAGGGTCTTATAATGAAGATGGGCAAACCTCTAGTGCCATAGTTCAAATTGTAGAGATGTGCAGCAAGACATGGCTCCCAATGGACTTCCTCCAACTTGATACAAAGTGTCAACCCTGAACCCAAGAGTAAAAGCATATTTAAAATTTATTTCCAAACGCGTACCTTTCCATCGATGAATGCCACCTTGAATCCTTTGTCCTCCATGGCTGAAATGGACACTAGGTTCTTCTTGAGATTAGGTACATATAGTACTTCTTGCAAATGAATAGTGCTACCTTGATTCGATTGAAGGGTAACATTCCCTACTCCCTTCACGGGATAGGTGGCATCGTCTCTAAGGATGATCTCCAAGTTTGTCTCCTTTTCTATTAGATTAGAGAGGGCTTCCTTATATCCGGTGAAGTGCCTTGAGGCACCACTATCAATCAGCGAATTTCCCAAAGTGTCCGGAGGAGAGGCAATGGAGAGGGTCGTTATAAGATAATACTCTTTTTGCTTATTGTTAATAACATTGGATTCTTCATACCTGGAGTTCCTTGATTTCTTCGGGGGTTGACCATTTCCCTGATGTCCCGCATTCCTTTTTTCTTTTGCCATTGGACTTGCCATTCCTTTGATTGTTGTTGTTGAAGTTGCCCTTGGAATGGTTGTGATCATCATCATGCGATGTGTCCCTTCTATTTGGACACTCCCTTGCATAGTTGCCAAACTTATTGCAAACAAAGCATCTTCCCTTTCATCCATTTTTGAATCCTGGTCTTCCTTGACTTTGCTTCTTAGAACCTAAATTGTTCTTCCTCTTGGCATGAGTGGAGAATGTAGTGGGGTTGCTTCTATTAGAAGACATTTCTTGCTCTACCATTCTTGTTTCTTCTTGAATGCATCTTGACATGAATTCTTCAGACCTTGGAATTCTATCATTGTTGAGTATGGTGGTTCTAAATACATACCACTCAGGTGGGAGTCCTCCAAGGGTGGTGAGAATAAGTTCCCTGTCAGGAATGACTTCTCCAATCGAGAGTAGATCATTCTTGATCTTAGTGATCCTCAAGAAATAGGATTGAATGTCCTCGTCCTTGTCCTTTTTAATATCCTTCAACTTATTCTCGAGGAATAGAATTTGATTAGCATTACTGACCTTGAACATGCTGACCAACTTGTCGTAGATCTCCTTGGAAGTCTTCAATTCGGAGATGTAGGCCACCAGATGCTTGTCAATGGAATCCTTGATAATCTTCTTTGCTTTGACTTCAACCCTATTGTACTTGGTCTTCACAGCAGCTGGTGCATTTGAAGGAGGTTTAGGGATTTTACCCTGCACATAGTCCATCACTTCTTTTTCTTCCAAGGTCAAATCAAGAGGCATCTTCCATCCATGATAGTTAGATTTATCATGGAGCTTGTCTTCAACTGAGAAGTAGGATGAGGAACCCATTGAACCTTTTGTCTAACTGTCTTTGGTGATTGTTCTTTCACTCTTGCTTGGGTTTTGTCTTCACCTCAACTTTGATACCATGTTAATTTTAGGCAACAATGGTATGTTCTATGCTTTAGAGCAATTTTACTTCAATTTTTTTATTAGCCCAGTATCAATACTTAGATTAGCAATCACATCAACATGATAGTAAAATGTAGATAGAACATATACATAAATAGTAGAAGACAACGCAAGACAAGAGGATACAAGATGTGGCACCAGCCAGGGACAAACCCCAATGTGGGGAAACCCTTGATCAAATCTTCTTTTAGTCTTCAATAGTTCAACAGAGAGAGATAGTACAATTTACAAATCTGATAATTTATAATAGCAACAAAAGGGCCCTAACTAAAAAAGTCAACGCTTGTCAACAGGGCAGATTTGACCCTCAACAAACCGGTCAACTTTAGTCAACTTCGGCCTCCAAACAATAAGATAAAACAACCCTCAAAACAGTTAAATTCAGCCCAGACAAAGTCTGGTCAAACATCCCACTTGTGATCAACCCTATCTGCAGTTATCGCTGGTCAACAGTCAACGTTTAACCTCGATTTCTGTGCCCAGAAATGCGGCCTGCCCAAATAGAGATAGCCCTCACAAAAACGCAATCAAAGGAGGACAATGCATGTTGGTCAACGCTTGGTCAAACCGTCCAGAAATTCGGCCTCCTGAAATTTTTCTCTCCTGAAATTTCGAACGTGTGGAGAGAGAGAGGCCCATAAATCCGTACCCAATCAATGAGGGGAGAGAGAGAGAGAGAGAAATGTGAAGATGAGTGTGTCCAAATGAGGCTAAGGCATCATGTATTTATAACAAATGTTGAGGATGAATAGACGTGACTGTTGGGCTTCTGAGCCTACATAAGTTTGTTGGCCGACCTCGACAATTTGTCCATAATCAACATAAATTCATAACTTCATTTGTACTTGTCAGAATCGGGTGATCTCTAGATCAATCATACACCTCTTGGAGAGGGGAATCCAAGAAAAATATCAGCTGTCATGAATAAGAAAGGAGGCAATCCATGTGGAGTTTGGCCCTAGTTGCCAATTTTAACAAGAAAAGAGGCAATCCTGTGCATTGTCGCACAAAAGAAGATGAGTATTTCTTTGCATTGTTCTGAGCACATTCAGTGACAAAATCTCATCATTGTTTTTCAAGGATATACTTTGTTTTGGAAGGCTTGCATCTTGAGCAACATTTCTTGATCAATATATATCAATTGTCTCTTCTCCCTGTGAAGTCCAAATTCTGAGCAACATCCAGTATATTTCAGTGTTTCGAAGTACCCTAATCAGAGGGTCAATATATCCAACACATGACTTCAAGATATCTCTTGTAGTAAAAGCTTGAGAAGTTTCAATCTTGAAGGCGGAGAAGAAGGTATTGCATCGTAAGCAACATCAAATGAAAACATTGTAATCTTCCATCAGTAAGAATAAAGACATCCAGTCTATATTGGATGAGGCAGTCTACTACAGTGAAAGCCAAAAAGGTACATGATGAAAGAAGCATTAGAAGGATGAATAAGCAAGGCAATCCTTACACTTGGTAATCATAAGCATGATGGAAGAGAATGATAACTTGATAATCATGTTGAATCCTTGGGCACTCTGATATATGAAGGAAGACTTATGTGGGATGGACGTTGAAGATGTTCATCATGAGGTAAGTTTTGTATTTCTGAAAAGATATTGCAGGTACACGAAATGACAGTTGAGGCGAGTTCAGCCAAGTAAATGGATTGTTGAAGAAAAGTCACCATTTGGTACATGGCAACTGTAAAGTCAAGAGGCGATCATCTTGGGACTGATAGGTAGCAGCACGAGAAGATAACCTGAAGGTCAAAAGTTTGAAGATCATTTTCAAACTGTGATCAGTCTGGAAAGGGTCGACATAATGCATTCATGAATAAAGACAAGATTAGAGTGATGGATGACTTGGAACCTGTCTTGAGGAGATGGTATCAAAAGCATACGATTAAAGCAAGAGCTCGAAAGATAGCTGAAATAGAAGTCTACCTGATTATTGCAGTCATCCTGATAGAAAGGAAGTAGCTCATAGTAACCTCATTAAAAGCATGGAAAGGTCAACAGAAATAGTTGGAAGGAAGTCATTTAGAAGATTCATCATACATCATCATCATGAGAAAGAAGCTTCTGTTGGATGAGGATAATCTAGATCCTCTGTTGGAATCTTCTTTAGAAGGTTCACCTCTACTTGGAAGAAGCAAGGTCTCACTGAGAATTCCATCTTGTATGGGATTCATTATTTAGAAGGATGGTGGTATGATGATAAAGAAGAGCAACATGTCAAGATGATTGAAGAACTCTGAATCAAGGAAAGAAATGCTGCTGAAGAAAGCCTAGATGACCAAAAGAAGGAAAGAGGTATGCATGCATGTATTCAATTGAGTCATATCATCATATAGTTGCAGATAGTAAGGATGCATGCTCTACCTCATGAGCATGTCCAAGGGAAATGAATCTCTTCTTTAAAAGGATGCATGAAGACATGATTCACATATTAACTAGATGAAATCAACATAATATGTCCTCATATGGAATGTGAGGTGGCTGACAAAAATTGAAGGAACTATGATTGGGAGTTCCTGGGAAGTAATATGTGAATAAAGAGAAAAGAAGAGATCGTAAAGGATGCAACTATGGAGAAGTCAATTGACATCCTATGGCTAGAAGGATTGACAATGATATCTCCATGGGAAAGATATGAAGACCTTGGAAAAGTTTGAAAAGAGAGAAGACCCTTGACAAATGAATATCTTGGAGATGTGTTAATATATTGCAGGATGTTGATGTTGCAACAAGAAAATGGCATGATGAAGGGCCATCACATTTGGTAATTTTTGATTTGATGTTAATTTTTGATGAAGGGCCATCACAAAAGGTAACAAAGATATTTGGCATCTAAGATGATAGTAAAAAAATATTTGAGAAGGTCAAGAAGTCCAAAATTACAAGGAAAAAATTAGAAGAAGAAAAAGAGTGTTTCGAGAAGAAATTCAACGAGAATCTATCAGAGAAAGAAAAGGAAAGTTTACACTTAAAAGACTTGAATCAAAAGCTATTAGAACAAATCAAAAGTACAAAAGGTAAAGAGAAGGATACTAAGGACAAAGTCGACGATTCAAAAAATGACGAACTTTCATGTCAAAGGAATCATAACAAAGCCCTACTTACGCAAAGAAAGAAACTTAAAAGTGACAAGAAATCACTAAATAGTAAATAATAAATTAGAACAACTTACTCAAGAAGTATTGAAGTCTCCAGTCGTAACAGTCCAAGTTGAAGATAAAGGAACAAATTGTCAAATACCGATCCAATCAATATCACAACTCAAGAAGAGGATAAATCAGATGAAGTGAAGACGTACTTCGAAGTTGCAGTCCAAACAACAAAAATTTCAAGTGAATATCTCGCAAATAATCAAGCAATTTCTGAACTTGAAAGAAATCAGATACCCCCAATAAAACAAAAAATCACCACAAACAAATTATGGCAAGATCAAACTGCAAGAACTTCTTATCGACATCTGAATCACAAAAGAAGACAACTAAGTCAATATACATATTTGAGCCATTCAAAATGGAAGCAACATATTTATGTTCCAAGGAGTATTGAACTTTGCAAAATCTAGTCCTATGATAACAATCATTGCAAAATTCCAGTGATCCGAAGATTCCACAAAAGATTAATCTAGGATGGTCAGATCCATTCTCATTTCGACAATTTTGTTTATTACTCAAAGGATCATATCGTCTTGTATCAATGAAGATGAAAGTACTGAGAGACAAGAAGATATTCGAAACGGGAAAAAAGATCAATACCTTTCATTAGTAAGCTTTGAGGACACAACTTTTTGAAGAGGAAGGCAATGTTACGAATAAAATATACATATAAAATAATACAAATAATATAAACATAATAATAATAAATAATGATTAATTAACTAGTAAATAGTTAATGAAGAGGTATGTCCTTATGGACATGACTATACGTGAAGAGGTATCTGCCTAGGGTATATAAGTAGGCCCTCACCCTCATTGTAATCATCTCATATCAATTCTTTTATATACTATTCAATATACAATTACTTGTCCTACAATGGGTGTCTTTGTCTTCAAAGTATTCTGAAGATTATTGCAAGTATACGAACTTTGTTCGTTACATTGTGTATAAATGTAGATTATAATCCTCAGTTGTAATCATCTCATCATTGTACAACTTGAGTGGGCCTAATGGCTAAGAGCATGTCTTTTCTCTTAAGAGGCCACATATTCAAATCCAGAGGGGGGTAGAGTTTGTACACCTTTGTAGACTTTAGCAATCAAATAACTGTGTTGAGCCTTGTGGACATAAACAAGGGAGTCTCATACACCAATTTGGTGATAACTTGTTCGTGACCTTAAAAATAAATTATTATTATTTCATAAGGGATTGATTCCTTTATTCTACTTGCACCCACATCTTGTGTTCTATTTTCATGCTATGGTGTTACACTTGTGCATATTGTTTATGCTGATTTAGGGTTTCTTGGTGGTTCCATTGATCTCTTTTTTATGTTTGTGATTTTAACATGGTATCAGAGTGGGTGTGAATTTCCTCTTATTCAACATTTTTAATGCTTTGTGTTTTCTCTCTTAGTGCATATTTGTCATTAATGGTAGCATGAATCCCCCTACCCCCACAATGTACTTATGTGAGGGTTCATTATGGCTGTGCATGCTGGGGTTTTCACTTGCAACCTTATTCGAGCCATTCATTTGAAGTTGATCTGAAGTTGTGGCCAATAAAAATGAACTAATAGTTGGTTTTATGTATGAAAATAAGGTTTTCAAATTGATTTTAGCGCCGCTGCAAGGCTGAAAAATAGGGTTTTTGGTTTTTTGGGAAAATGTAGTTTTCTAGGGTTTCTACACTATTTCACTAACGTGCTTCTTGTTTGACACTTTTTTGGTCCTTTCACTGAATTTAAGGCTCTTTTTTGCATATATGTGTCCTCTTCTAGGGGCACACCCTCCTTTTTGATCTCTTTCAGGGAGAAATTTGGAGTGTTTGTAGGATAGTGCTAGTTCTATGCATTTGGAGGATTGTTTGGTAATGGTATTTTATGGACTTTATGAATGATTTGTAATACTACTATCTAGTGGCATTTTCCCTTAGGGTTGTGGAACTAGGGTTTCTCGATCCTTGCTATGATAGGGTTTCAAACATCTTCTTGGACCCTTTTCTAGGTTCTCCTGAGGTATTCACAACGACTTCTCTTTTTCTAGACTAGATGAACTGCTTCTTTGACACACATGTGGTGACGTACTTTATAGTTTAGGTCATATCTCATTTAGAGGATGATACTCTTGTTATTGAATGCACCTTATTTGGATATATTCTTCATATTCTGGAGGTTGATTCTTTTGTATTCGATATTGCAGTTGGTGAGGTGAGGTTCTGTTGACGGTGTTGGAAATCCGTCAACCAAGGGGGTCTCCCCGATGTGAAGTCCCAATTAGACCTCACACCGTTTAGAATAGGAGCCCCATCCAGGATATCGACTCGACTGCCATGTAATTTTATAGGTTTGCCTTGGCTACAAAGTTTAGCATAGGTAATCTCGGATCAACAAGTAAGTATGCTTGGTGAGTGTTCGGTTGTATGTGTGTCTAAATTCTTCTACTGTGGAGGGAAAGGAAAGTGAGCCTCTAGGAGAGAGGTAATAGTACCAAACTAGTAGAGACACACACACAAAAAATATCCGTCTAACATCCAGCGGAATAGTCCACAAAGATGCGACGCTCATTGCAACTATTATAAACAAGAAATATTTGTCTAACATCCAACAAAATAGTCCTCAAGGATGAGACTATTATAGCAACCATTACAACACATCCTCAATATGACAAGTACTAAAATGACCGAAATGATTCAACTACTTTAGCACAAATGAAAGCAAACATGCATTACAAACATCCACAGAATAGTCTTACAAATATTCATAATCCATGCAAGAAGAATGTGCTGGCCATGAGGCTTCTGATATTAAGTAAAAGTCACAAGACACATGTATACAATGAACACTGCTAGCCCCAATAGTGGAGCATTGGAGCCATTCCTTGCTCCCCAAAAGAACTAGCTTGCCTCTATAATGCCTTGCGAGAGGGAGCCAAGGTGAAAAATCCTTTGCTCATACAATGAGGGTGTATATATAACCAATGGGATGATTTTTCACCTCCCTTGGGATTCTTTGACTACCCTCATCATTGTTTGACTTCTTATGACTTTTCGACTTTACATGACTCTTCATCTTTTGTACATGTCCTTTCGCTTCCACTTTAAAATACATTTTCAAATAAGAAATTACATGATCCACAATAATGATGTGGCATATGACAACTCATGACATGACATGACATGACATTGCTGACATGTCCTGCTTGATGACATGGCAATGTCAAGCCACTTTTGCTGTTGCTTGCTACATGTCTTCTTGAGGATGCTTTTTTATCCACCTTATGGCTTAGAGGTAAACTGGTGTGGTCGCTACATTTCTTCTTGAGTTGTGGTCGCAAACTGGTGTCCCTATGTCTTCTCTTGATTGATCAACTTGCACAATCAACTACAAAGATGTCTTTCAGCATGCTTTCCTTCTCCATCTCCTTCATCATCCTGTCATGGTATGATGAGTACCTGCATCTGCAATTCACTCATGACGAGATGACATTAGTCCAATAAATCCCTAGTTTAAGATGGTACATGTTGATTCACTAACTGAGCCGAAACCGGATGGTAGGCTGGGAGAGAGGCTTAGTGAATGCGCAATTCGCAACTCAAGCAGTCTGGGGTGAAGCTTGAGCCTTAAGACTGTGCAATGTGCAAATCAGGCAGGACTGAGGAAGGAAACTACACAGTTTGGGAGGTTAGTGTGACAGGTTGAGGGGATGGGCACTGGTTCAACCCATTGCACAGTTATAGAAGGCAAACGAGGCTGGGTAACTGCGCAATTGCGCAACTCAGGAGCTCAAGGGTTGAACTTGAGTTCAAAGTCTATGCAATGCGCAGTTAAGGCCAGGCTGGAGGGCTGGATTGCAAAATTCTAGGGGCCAAGGTCTAGGCTTGAGCACTGGAACGACGCAGTGCACAATCCTGGGAGGCAAGAATTGCACATAGCGAAGTGTTAAGGGACAAGGTTGCAACTGCGCAATGCGTAGTTGGGGAAGGTCGGATGAAGCTAAGTTGCTGGGAAATTTATGAAATTTGGCTAAGTGTGGGGCCAGTAAACTAATGTGATCAGTGACATGGCTTGAATGTGACCACACACTTAGAGCACTTGACGACACGACAACATAGATCATCCATGACACATGAACCACACATTTCCCTCAGTGCGACAAATTAGTGATGACTTATGACAAGTGCGACACCAAAGATACACTTTGCGGCGATCAAGACGACACTTGTGCTACAGTGCTTAAAACTTTGGGAATGAGTATGACGGATGTTTACATGGTTAGATCAACTCATTCGCACTAAGATAACCCCTTGAGACCACCAAAACAAGCTTATATACATTGTGCGTCAACTAACATGCGAAAAGACAACATTTTTTCCTTTCTTGAAAAAGGGACCAAAACACTTAGAGAAAACACATGGAATGGATTTCAATGTTTGCGACAACAATATACAAGACCAAGGTAGGCTTCGAAATTTGGTGCAGGCCAAATTTTTGGAGGGTGTTGTAGCAGTGACAATAGGTCCTTAGCTTCTAGTGGTGATTTAAGTAACTCTAACAGGATCATTATCATTTGTTTGCCAAGGGAGAGCCCTCTCAATTCCTTTGATGTGGTTTCCACTCATAGGTCCATGCGATATGTCCCACTCTATTTTACAAATGATTCTATAATTGACTCAACTTATTTCAGTGGATGTTTTCTTTCCACTTTATGATGTTGTTCAATTTTGGATGTACTTTTCATGGATGCTTTAGTCCCATCGATAAATTGTGCTCCTTGGTGTTCCTTCAATTGACCAACTTACTTTAATGTTTCCTTCTTTTAGATCTCTGCTAGAGATCCCCTTTAGCTAGTGGTGGAAATTGTGTCGATATTCGTACTATGTTGATTTAGGGATGTTCTGTCTTAATATGGCTCACTTTCAGTATTAAGGTGGAGTGTCTGATTCTCTTCTCGACTTTTTGTTCATCTTTAGGGAGGATGTTGTAGATAGGGTTGTTGGAATATGTAAGTAGGTTTGGTCTTCATAATGACATGTAATCATGATTTTATGTAAATAAATGTAAAGAAGAAAAATAAAATTATTTATGTTTGAGTCATGGGTTTCATGATCAAGGAATTTTGTTTTTATAGATGAAGCTCCCATTGTGAGCTATTAGGATTAGTCATTAAGTCATAAAGTCAATTGAGTCTTTGTTATTTATAAAGAATACCTTTCTTGGGCATCTTACATATGTATTTGAGCCATTGTAAAAAGTCTAAAGATCCTCCAAGACCAAGTCCAAGCACCTCCAACAAGTCGGCCTTCAAATGAAGCAATCGACCTTAACCAAGATCAAGTTGGCCTAGAGTCAATGGCAAGTTGGCTTCAAGTCATGGAAAAGAAGCCTATATAAGGAGGCACTCGATCTCTTTCAAGGACACATTGCTCTCACTTGATACTCGAACACAAGGGAGGAAAAAGGTGCAAAATAAAGGAGGACGAAAGAAGGAAAGAAGATCAAAGTTTTGAAATCGGTTTTGGGCTACTTCTCTCTACACGTGTGGAGATAATTAGGGTTTCAATCTGCTGTAGAAAGGCTGAGTTTCAATCACATCAAAGAGTCAAGGATTGGTGTCAACAAGGACTAGTTTGAAGGCCGAGTTCTCTAGGAAGGAAAAGGAGACATAGCAAAGGAAAAGGAAGATAGATCTCTTCATTATCCTCTCTCACATGTGTCCTAGGGTTTATGAAGCTAGGGCCAAAAAGTTGCAGAAGTTGCAGGTAAGCCAAAATTGCAGTAAGGAAGGATGAAGTTGCAGTAAAAGTGTTGTTGAGGTTGAAATTGAAGTCAAGGAAAACGCTGCTTTGACTTAAGGGCTAGGTTGACTTGGTCTTGGAGGAATCTTGGTCAAGGGTCTAGATCTTGGAATTCATCAATTGAAGATTCTATAAGAAGAAGAATTTGGTGGTTTTCCTCTCAAGATTGGACTCTGGAGAGGTTTTGGTCGTGGATGATCGCCTACATCTTGTGTTGCTTGTCTCATTGTTGTTTATATTTTAATAGTTTGATGAAAAGAACTCTATAATAATCAAGCTAAAGAACTGAATCAAAAGAAGTAAAAATCATTCACAAGCAATTATCATTACTAGAGAAATCACCTCTTCTCTTTGCCTTAGATTTCTCAACATTGTATCAGAGCTAAGGTGACAAGTCAAGGAAGGGCAGCTCAATAAGGGACACTCAAACACTCAAGAACCAAAGTTTTAGAAGGGTATCAATGGCATCAAAGAATCAAAGAAAATCCTCTCATCTCCAAGAAGACAAGGGCTACATCATCATCTTGAAGAAGTGTCAAAACCCTAGATTGAACAAAGAAGAAGTCCACAATTAAAGTATTCTTGGGATCCTTGCTCAAATCATCATCACAAGGAAGGGGACCTCAAAAGACCCTAATTGAAGAAATCATTAAATCAAAGCATCATGAAGTATACTCATCCAAGAGAAGCAAGATCAAGGACATTGTAGGATTCAAGGTGATCTCCCTCTCCTTGGAGTCAAGGATCATTTTTGAAGAAAACCATCTTCATCAAGAAGAAGTTTTCAATTTCTTATATCATCATGAAATTCAAGAAGGCAGCAGGTTGAAGGAGCATCTTCTTGAGTATATTTATGTCTACATTTGAATCTGTCAAAATATCTTTTTGCAAGGAAAACAACAAACTGGTTGGGGCTTCAATCTTTCTTGCATGGAAGAAAAGGACAAATATGAACCTCATAGAAAATGAGGTCATGGAACATGTTAAAGACTCAATCACAAAACCTCCAAAAGAAGATGCTCAAGCACTTGCAAGGTATATGAAAGGGGAAGTAAGTGCTCAAAGGATTATCATAGAATCCATCAAGGATCCCCTCATTCCCTATGTATCTAAACTTGAAACATCAAAAGAAATATATGACAAACTTGTAGAGTTGTTTTCCGTAAGCACTGCAGGAGAAGTAATCTCATTAAGACAAGAATTCTACAAGATGAAGATATCAAAAGAAGAAGGAATAGCCTCATATTTTATGAGGATATCTGAAATAAGAGATCAACTACAAGAATTGGGAGAAATAATATCTGGCAAAGAGATGATTACCATAGTGCTCAATGCACCACCGGAAGAATGGGGAAACTTCACATCAAGTATTTATGGAAAACTTCACCAATGATCTATGGTCACTATGCAAAATTGAAGAAACCAAGTTGAAGGCAAAATCTGATGTTGAATCAAATGAACAAACCTAGGCATATGCTGCCATGTCAAAGAGAAAAGGGAAGTTAGGGAAATTTGGTCCTCAAAAGAAAGAAGAATATGGCAAAAGTTCAATGCTATGGATGTCAAGAATATGGGCACTGTTTCCCACCATTTTGTGGGTGATATCCCCAGCATAATTTTTTTTCCAAGATGGTCCTCAGCTAGCAGCTAACAACCCCTTGCAGCCACCCATTTTGTGGGTGATATCCCCAGGAGATTTTTTTCTCCAAGATGGTCCTTAGCCAACAACCAGCAGCCCCTTGCAGTGACCAACTAGCTCATTGTGCCGTTCCTCTGCCACCTGAGCCAACCATGTGGTTCCTCACGCATCTGCCATGATTGTATGTATGAAGGTGGGCCTCCCAAACCTAAAGATATGCCTTGTCATTTGGTAATTGAGTATTGTAGTTTTCTTATAAAGGACACTTTTGGGCATGGATTAATTGGGGGATTTGGCGGAAAGAATGGGCTAGGTCTGTGCTCTTGTCCCCTAGTCCCCCTTTGGATGATTAACCTTAGATTCTAGTCCCATGGGATTTCTTTTACTGACCATTTAGCTTTAGGGATGGTATTTCACGGGAAACCTTGATTTTGGTTGCGTTGTCCCAATGTTGCACTAATCGTTAATGGGATAATTTTGGCGTGGGGAAAAATCGAAAAAAATCGTAAAAATCGGTAATAATCGGGAAAAAATCGTAACATACAAAAATAATTTTTTTAATATCTAAACCATCTACGACATAAAATAAATACATTGACACATAAATATGATAAAAGAACTAATATATAAGATATTTAATATCATTTCTAGTGCTACATCGCACATAACAGTGAATCATGTCCTGAATAGTAAGCCTTGACTCCTGAGTTCCAACCCAGCCTCAAAATATCAACAAAAAATATAATAATGTTTCTCATGAGTCATAATGTCATATACAATGAAATGAACAAAATAACCAAAGTCTAATACTATTGATTTACTCTGCTCCTCTTGCGAGAAAATGCCATAACTTTCCCTTTCCCTCTAGATGTAGATGCTGGTGCTGGTGGAGTTGGCAATGGAGTCTGTTGTGCTCTAGAAGTTGAAATACTAGGAGTAGCAACTATAGGAGGTAGACCACGTCCTCTACCAGTGGCAGGGGTAGCCCGGGCAGGTGGTGTCACCTGACTTACCTCCTCCTCTTGTTGCTCCAACTCTTCCTCCTCCTCCTTATTCTCCCCTTCCACTACATCCTGCACTAACCAATCATCAATAGACTCCATGAGAGGCCTCTCGGCCTCAACCCTCCATGCAGCAGTGGTGTCAATCCCATCCAATGAGATGGCCTCCATATCAGGTGTCCTCTCAAGTTGCCTGACCCACAATCGAAGATTGTAGTAAATGTAGACCATGTCATTAAGTCGTTGGGATTCCAACCTGTACAAAGATCATGAAATAATAATTACAAAAAAACTATTGTTTAATGAATTCAAAAAATTATTTGGAAATTTGCAATATTTTAAATTTTGAAGTGTTAACCTGTTGCGCTTCTTCTTGTGTATTTTTTCAAATACACTCCAGTTGCGCTCACATCCTGAGGAGCTACATGTTTGGCTGGGGATTCAAATGGCAAGCTTTTGCAGAAGGGGTACCCTAGCACCATACATTCTCCACCATGCATCTACAACAAAATGAGAAATAAAATTTTAAATAAACATAAGAAAAAAATGGAATTTGAAGAGACAATGAAATTTGAAACAAACTAAAAAATACCTGGCATTTTAATCGTCCTATCAGTCATAACCATGTCAAAGCCAAATGTGCCACCTGCCAGCTTATATGTCTCAATTTCTTTAGAGATTTCTGTACGTTCTACTGGAGATCGCACCATCCTTTAGACACAGGTTAAGAATCCATCCATGATTTTAGCATCAAATACGAATTCAGATGTGTAAGAAAATGTGGGGTTCAGGTAGATCCCTGCAACATGAATGGGACGATGGAGTGTGTTGTTCCATCGTTCATCAATCACTCCCCATAAGAGGAGTTGTCTCTGAAACCCTTCATCTCCCTTATCATCATAGTATGTTTGAATGGATTCTTTCGCTCTGTCCATGGCCCCATACAAATAGCTCATTGCGGGCTTATCACCATCAACTAATCGAAGAACCTTTACCAAAGGTTTAGTAACGTTGCACACCTCCTGCACTCCCACCCAAAAGTCTTCCTAGTATGAAACTAGTCTGCATATGGCCTCTCCCTCTGGTTTGCGACTCATTGTCAAAGCATGCCACTCCTCTGAAAGAAACATTCTCTTCACATCCCACATAGAATTCAAGAGGGATTGAAGAGATATGAAATTGGTGGTAAACATGTAATGGTGGGGCACACTAACTCTTTGTTGTTGGTGAATTTTTTCATCAAACTAAGCACACATGTATGATTATATATAAATTTTGTAATTCTTTTGGATGACTCAACAATATCTTTGACAAAGGAAATTTTCTCTATGTCCTCCAACATCAAATCAATACAGTGTGCAGCACAAGGTGTCCAAAATAAAGTAGGATGCCTGTCCATAAGCATCCTACCAGCAACGACATAATATGCAGCATTGTCCGTTATGACTTGGACAACATTTTTTGCACCCACCTCCAAAATAAACACATCCAACAAATCACATAAAGTTCTTGCATCTTTGATTTGTGCAGATGCATCAACAGATTTGATAAACATAGTCCCCTTGGGACAACTAACCAAGAAGTTTATAAGGGTTCTCCCCTTTTGGTCAGTCCAACCATCTGACATCACAGTGCATCCTATTTGTGCCCATGATTCCCTAAAATCCTCCAATCTTTTGGGGTAGTCAAGCTTTTCAGTTTGAAGAATTTGGCCTCTAATGTCATGATAAGAAGGTATTTTGTATCTTGGGCCAACAGTTGCAATAGCATCAACAACAGGTTGGAAAAATGGATTATTCCTTACAATGCTGAAAGGAATATGACTCCAAAAGAGAAATTTGGCCAACAACTTGTCAGCTTGTTCTTTCTCAGTTTTTTTAAGCATTGAAGTGATAGATGGCTGTGAACCAGGCGCGGTACGAACTTCGAGGAACAAAAAATGACGAGGCAACTACCGGGTTGGTTGATGCTGCAGTAGAACCACTGCCACTTCCTTGTTCAACTGACCTTTTTAGTTGTCTCTTCATTTTTGCTTTGGCCTCTCTAGTGTGGTCTAAATTTTCCAATGATTTCATGGCTCTTCAGATGATTTTAGGATTTGTCTTTGTGCAAGGCCCTACCTCAAATGCAGGGATTTGTGCAAGGTGATACTTCAATCTGTACAACCCCTCGGACATATGGTGCCCACACAACTTGCAAGACAAGTTTATTCTATCATTCCTTCCATCAGGTTCACCAAATTCCCACAAAGGGTCCAATTTCCTTGGCATGTTTGACTTTGAACTTTGAAGTTGAAAATTTGAATGGTGTTTCGATGAACCTATGGCAAAATAAGGATTACAATTTACAAGTTACAAACTTACAATTTGGTATTTACATTGTACAAAAACTAAAAAAAATTACATACAATTTAAGAAACCTCATTTCAAACCCAACCAAAAAAAAATAAAAAATTACATTGGACAAATGTCAAAAACCCCATTCCAAACCCAACCAAAAACATTGGAAAAAACAAAAACAAAGTTACAAAACAGTAAAAACACAAATCGTTGGTGCCCATATTAGTTTTATGGAGAAAATTTGTCTCCTCCTTAGCTCACACTTCGTTTTTCTCATCCAATTAGTTGATTCAGCTCCAAAATTACCAAGTCTCCAAGTCTCCGAATCCTCGTCGCACGCCTGTCTACTGTCCAAATGACAAATAAAATCATGTTTTTCCCTTTGAAACACGCGCTGCCCGACAATGCCATGATTTTTTTGAATAAAAATCACGATTTTTTCATAAAAATCGGCTAAAAAAATATTCGTTTTATCGCGCGATTTTATCGTTTTATTTTCGCAATTAGTGCAACACTGCATGGTCCCGCTCTCTCACTCATATATATTATCCCCTTTCCACTCATTATTCCATCATTCATCATTTCTCCCACCGGGGTCCACATTCCTCCATTGGGTCCACATAGGGCTAGCTCTCCCCTTCCCCTTCCCCACACCTTGGGTCAGGGCTAGAATGATGCCCCAGAGGTTGATGCAGCTAAAAGGAAAAGTAAAAGCACAATTGACCACATTCAATAGAAAAACGTACCACCAGATGCAAAAGATGGCTGGGACAAATAAATGAGCTCAACCCCATCATCATGGCCATCACCTTGGTTCCTACAGGCTCTATGAGCCCCCTTTATCATATAGGAATCCATGATTGTTCCAACCCCTGGTGGGCAATGAACCGCCCTACCTTAAAAGAGGGTATCCAATGCGATATCTCACACATCATGCTCTTACCCTTTGAGCCTTGTATAGTTAATTAAAAAAAAATCATAAAAAGGAAAAAGTCATATAAAGAAGGGTGGAAATATCAAGGCCGGGGCACCTCATGTACCACGATTGCTTTGCCCTATACATTATGTACCCAAGTGTGGGATTTCCTTTTATTAGCTATCCTTGTACCCCAACATGTGGCCCAGGGCTGCTCCTTCTCATTCCCTATTCCATTCACCTCTTTATCACATGCCACCACCACCTTTTAAAGGATGTACCTTGGACATATTATCCCTTTTAAAAATAGAAACCACCTAATGGGAGACTTGATTAACCCCATTTGGAGTTTGGAGACATTAGCGCATGCCAAAGCCCATTATGGAAGGGCAGGCCATTATGAAGTCCCCACTTGTGGTCCATGGTTTATAAGCTCTTTTACTCGATTTCTTTGATGACTTGTTGTACTGGAAGGCTAGTGGGCGCATTGGATCTTATGCAGGATTGTAGGTTGTGTCCATCTTGGGTTTGGTCTCCCTATATGGGGTCCTAACCCTCTAGAGGGCTACATTGGCACATGTAGGGTGTGCGTTGAGAGCCATGCGCCTCCACAGCAGTAGACAACACTCCATGGATCTCCAGAGGTTCAGAGGTTGGCTCAAGATCCATCTATTGGACGAGGAAGATTCACCTACGCCATCATCTAGGCCCTTACAAATTGTCTATAGGCATTTTCGACTCATTTGGAGACCCATGAGGTTATTATTGTGCCCCCATAACCACCGAGAGCACCACAGGTTTATTGTTTCGAGAACAAGGCCCCTCCCCCCCTTCTCCATCGCTTTTGAGGGTCCTATTCTTCATTATGGCACTTATGGACCTCATGAGGCATCTTGGAGAGCCTACAACATGTATTGTTTAAAATTTGACCTCTTAAGAGGCTTATTATTTCATTTATGAGCTAGTTTGGTGGGCTTGTCACAAAAAATTAGGTTATTAGCACATTATTTTAATTTTGGGGCTTATGTAGGCCTAAGAGGCTAATTCAAACTTCTAATTAGTGTATAAATACAAGTGAGATGAGCTCAATTTCTCATCATCACTTTGGATTGGATCTCTCTTCTCTTTAGAATTTCACACTTTTTCTAGGATGAAGAATTGGAGCATGGATTAAGTTTGATGTTTGGATTGGAGTATTTTATCTTGGAGCTTCTTTATTGTCAATTTGTTGATGGTTGGATATGTTCTATTACATGTAAGTACACACTTATAATGGTATTCTTGTTTTACTTTTGTCATATGCATTGAATGGGATTTTCGCTGTAATAGGGATAATTACTGCATTGCATAATTGCAAATTTGTGGAATTATTGTTTCTATATAGCATCTCTGAATGTTTGGGCCATGTATGTCAACGAAATCTCCTAGGGATAATTCCATCGAGTAATTTATCTTGATAAGCCATCTCTTTTTCCAAGTGAAGTATAAAAGCTTTGAGGTCTCTTCCTCTTGCCCTAAAGGCTAAGTGAAGTCCATAAGGCCTCCATGACTGAAATACAAGTTCCGTTTTCATTATTCTCCTAGACTCCATTCTCCCCAAGAGATTAAGGCACTGGTCCTCCAATAGGTGATCACTCAAAGAATATTTTTCTTCACCTTTCCCTCTTTCTTCTAGGTCTAACCAAGTTGGGTCATCTAGGGCATCATTTTCCCGACAACATAGCCCATGAAAACGCTCGATCTCGTAGCCCTTGCTGCGCTGGTGTGTCATCAAGGCCTCCTCCAATTTTGAAGCCATTGTGACGGTGGAGTTGTGAGATAACCCAAGCCCTAGCTTCGAGACCAAACTTTGCCTTGGTGTTCCCTAGGCTAGTGCCTCATAGGATCAATTTGACACCTTCAAGAGGAAATTCTTGTTTTGATCTTTTCTCCTTCCTTGTCTAGGTTAAGATCATCATTGGTTGCTAGATTCTCTCTTTTTAACCTAGGCTGGGTCCACTTGGTCCCGTGTGGTCCCACACCTTGAAAAGTCAAATCATTAAGAACCATTCAGGAAGTTAAGTCCAATAAGGATTTTAGGATTGGGAAACCCCTTTACAAAGTATATCCCTCTAACCTAACTCTCAAATCCTCACCTCCTTATCCTAGAAATCTGTGTACCTTGCTTAACAAGCAATAAGCTCTATTCTTAACCCCTTTCTAGGAAAAGGATTATTAAGGTCACTTCACATCCATTGGTTGATTCATCCTTCACAAGTGACTTTCTATATACTGGGTCTCCTCCCATCAGTGAAAGTCTGTAAAGAGTAGGGAGTCCTAGCTGAGGTGACAGTGGGCTAAGCCTCCATCGTTGCCCTTTGATCTAACAGTTGTCCCTTTATGCCCCCTGCTAGTTTGAGCGGTAGCAGGCACAACAAGAGAGATTGTCCTAAGCTCAAGAAGACAACAACAAAAGAGGAAGGGAAGAATCCCATATCATTGAAGAAGTGGAGGAAGCTGAAAAGAAGAAATCCAAGAAAGAGGAAGTAAAAGATCTCTACTATGATTGAGATAGTCTTCCTCACCTAGTTCTTTTCAATTTTTGTCTCAAGTCTTTCTATTGAAAAATATAGCTATCATGGTATGAATTATTAGAGGCATGAAAGGATGCATCATGGCATCATAGAAGCATACAATAGAAAGCAAGAGCTCGTGACATCATCTTAGAGAAGCATGAAGGATAGTTGATATAGAAGTCTATGGCAGCCTCTCATAGAAGGATGTAGCTCTTGGTAACCTCATTTAGAAGCATAAGTAATACTTATGGGAAAAAGAAAGTCATCTAGTATAGAGCTCATCATACATTATTCCAAAGGAGTATTTGTAGGTTGAGGATGATCAAGATACTTTGTTGGAATCTTCATTGGAAGGCTCATCAACTGGAAGAAGCAGGTGTCTCGTAGGGAATTCCAACTTGTATGGGATTCATGGTATGATGGTATGATATCAAAAGAAGTAAAGTAGATCAAGGGATTAAATTTCTTTCAATCAAGGAAGTTGCTGAAGGAAGTCTAGATGACCAAAAAAAAGAGATTGATATATGTATGCTTATACTTGATAAAATAGAGTCATGTCATATGGTTGTAGATGTCATGAATGAGTGCTCTACCTCAAGAGCATGATCAAAGGAAAATGTGTCCTCCTGTGAAAGGATGCATGAAGGCATGGTTCACACACTGACTAGAGGAAATCAACATAATATGTCCTCATATGAACTATGAGGTGGTTGACAAAGTTGAAGGAACTATGATTGGAAGTTCCTGGGAGGAAATATGTGAATAAAGAAAGGAAGAGATCATGAAAAAATGCAACTATGGAGAATGCAATCAACATCCAAGGACTAGAAGATTTGAATATGATATCTCCATGGGAAAGATATGAAGATCCTAATAAAGTCGAAAAAAAGAAGAGACCCTTGACATTGTATATCTTTTTGGAGATGTGTCAATATATATGTAGGATGCTTATGCAACCAAGGAGATGTTATGATGAAAGACCATCACAAAGGTATTTTTGATTTAATGTTCATTTTCTATTTTTGAATAATATCTGGATGGGCTTATGGAGGGCTACCAAAGGAAAAGCTGTAGATGTCATCTACAACTGACACTCATTTGTTAGGATGAAAGATCCTGAAGGAAACATGATGCAAAGAAGGTAGCAAGGTATGAAGGAAAGGCCAAATATGGGCTAATGGATCACTTTCCAATGAAAGAAAGGATGACATGACTGACATGATTCATGAATGAAAGTGATGGATGGTCGATTCCCTACAAAGAAGTCGCAAAGATGAAGACTCCTGAATAAAGAAAAAAGAAGTTCATGACATCAAAAGGAGGAGCTCTTCAGCAGCTGGTTGTCCCATGATCTCCACCTAAAGTGCTATTGGAAGCAAGACCCTGGTCTAGAAGGAGGTTGGTCAAGTCCCTGATTAAGAGGGAGCTTGGGTACATTCCTTTTATAGGAATGGGTACATTCCTTCACTGGAATGGGCATATCCTCCCTAATTGAGAGGGAGAGATAGACGCACCATTCTTGTCTTCACTGGGAAGATAGAATGGAGGATTGGGTAAGCATCTGGCATCCGATACTCTTTGAGGATGTGATAGGGCATCTAAGATATAAGAGTAGTCGTAGAGGACCGATATTCTTTGAAGATTGGGAATCCAAGATAAGAATAGTTATGATGGAACATACTCTGAGTGAACTTGGGTGGGATATCTTTTGAGAGAGACAATGAATGAGGGTGTCTATAAATCATTGGTCTCGCCAGCATCGTGCTCTGATCTTGTGGAGAGATAGAGCTGTTAGTTAAGGCCTTGCTATGTGACAATGCTGTATGATATGATGTTATACAAATGGGTTACCAATCTGTCTCTTCTTATGAGAATTCTTCAAATTGAGAATGTCGAAGTACCTTGTATGGATTATGATTACCTCCCTAGTCAAGAGGGAGTGTTGGAATATGTAACTAGGTTCGGTCTTCATAATGACATGTGTAATCGTGATTTTATGTAAATCAATGTAAAGAAGAAAAATAAAATTATTTATGCTCATGGGTTTCATGCTCAAGGAATTTTGTTTTTATAATTGAAGCTCCCATTGTGAGCTATTAGGATTGGTCATTAAGTCATAAAGTCAATCGAGTCTTTGTCATGTATAAAGAAGACCCTTCTTGGGCATGTTACATATGTGTTTGAGTCATTGTAAAAAGTCTAAAGATCCTCCAAGACCAAGTCCAATTACCTCCAACAAGTGGACCTTCAAATGAAGCAATCAACCTTTTCCAAGATCAAGTCGGCCTAGAGTCAATGGCAAGTCAGCCTCAAGTCATGGACAAGAAGCCTATATAAGGAGGCACTTGGCCTCTCTCAAGGACACACTTCTTTCACAAGAAAGAGGAAAAAGGTGTGAAATAAAGGAGGACGAAAGAAGGAAAGAAGATCGAAGTTTTGAAATCAGTTTTGGGCTACTTCTCTCCACATGTGCGAAGAGAATTAGGGTTTCAATCTGCTATAGAAATGCTGAGTTGCAATCACATCAAAGATTCAAGGATTGGTGTCAACAAAGACTAGTTTGAACGCTGATTTCTCTAGGAAGGAAAAGGAGACATAGCGGAGGAAAAGGAAGATAAATCTCTCCATTATCCTCTCTCTCGTGTGACCTAGGGTTTCTGAAGCTAGCGCTGAAAAGTTGTAGAAATTGTAGGTAAGCCGAAATTGCAATAAGGAAGGACAAAGTTGCAAGTAAGTTGAAATTGCAGTAAGGAAGGATGAAGTTGTAGTAAAAGTGTTGTTGAGGTAGAAATTGAAGTCAAGGAAAAGCTACTTTGACTTAGGGGCTAGGTTGACTTGGTTAGAGGAATCTTGGTCAAGGGTCTAGATCTTGGAATTCATCAATTGAAGATTCTATAAGAAGAAGAATTTGGTGGTTTCCTCTCAAGATTGGAGAGATTTTGGCCCTGGCTTATTGCCTACATCTTGTGTCCCTTGTCTCGTTGTTTATATTTTGATAGTTGTTTGATGAAAAGAACTCTATAATAATCAAGCTAAAGAAGAACCTAATCAAAAGAAATAAAAAGCATTCACAAGCAATTATCATTACTAGAGAGACCTCTTCTCTCTGCCTTAGATTTCTCAACAAGGGTCGACCCTATGATGAGATGGTTATCCATAAACCCTATTACTTCATTTCAGCTATGGCCAATTACCTATTTTGAGTTGGATATTCACACCATCTCTCTCTTGTATTTTAGCCACCATCACCCATATTTGCATATGAGTTGGGTATTCATAAACCCATTCCCATCTTGTATTGGAGCTTTCTTTTGAGCTGTGCTCTCTTAGGTGCATTTGTGTTTAGTATTCGTACACCTACACCCTTGTAGTGTTTGAGATCACTTAGTTGTGTTCAAGTTCTGAGATTATATTCAAGTTCTCTTCTTAGTTGTGCTCTTTCAGGTGCATCTATGTTAGGTATTCGTATAACCCCTCCCTTGTTATTTTGAGCATTCCTAGTTGTGTTTAAACTCTTTTAGTTATTTGGAGGTTGGTTTTCCACTTTTTTCATTTTTGCGATGACTTGTCTTGTTAGAGTTGGGTACTTCCATTTCTTCTCCCTTACAGGATGTTTCTTTTGTTTACCTCTTCAAATGCATAGATTAGTGGCACTATGCTTCCAGTAATTGTGGCAATATGGTAGGGATGTGTCTTCCTGCCCTCTTTCATTGCATGAATAGGTTAGTGATAGTGTTCTCTAGCATTAAAGTAGTTCAATGATCATTTATCCAGGGGTAAGCAGCTTAGAGTTGAGTCCTATTGCTTCTATTTAGGTTGTTCCTTCCAACACTTCTTTATAGAATGGGTTGTCTAGTGTTGTATCCTTCTAGATGACGAGAAATTTGATGGTAACATCTTTTAGTAGATCATTGGTTCCGCATTTTTATCGAGTTGGGTCATCACACACCCACTATCTCTTCCTCTAGCGATAGTTGAGTGTACATTGAGTTTGGTGTGCCTACCAATGTCCTTCATATCAAATTTGTTGGCTAGTTTTTCCTTGCACCACAAAATGGGCTTCCTAGTACTCCTTGTAAGAATCAAATTATTTATATACAACACCAAGATAAGCAAATCATTCCTATCCCAATCAAAATTGCAAAAGTCTTGGAGAAGCCTAGGTTCAACAAGTATTCATCTATCCTAGAATACCAAGTTTGTGGCCTCTGCTTCAAGACATGAAATGGCCTTTTTCATTCTACATACATAGGTGTCTTGCCCATGTACCACAAGCCCTATCAATTGATTTATGCATGCTTTGTCTTCAATCACTTCACTTAGAAGAATGGTCTTTATGTCCATGCAGTAAAGTGGCCACCCAAAACAAGATGTGATAGACAAAATGGTATGGAATCATGGATGGAAGTATACCTAGCAATAGTAACAAAGGCGTCATCATAATCAATTCCCTCATTCTAAGATTAATCTTTGGCTACAAATCAGGTCTCGGATTCCTTAATGTGCCCATCAACTGCATGATTTATCTTGTATAGTGATTGAGGACCAACCACTGACTTCTCAATTGGCCTTAGAGCGCTCTCCCACATATTGTTTTGGATTATTGAGTTG
This sequence comes from Pinus taeda, assembly GCA_000404065.3. NCBI lineage: Eukaryota > Viridiplantae > Streptophyta > Pinopsida > Pinales > Pinaceae > Pinus > Pinus taeda. The sequence goes on from APFE030581881.1 coordinate 93,568, forward strand.
CAGTCGTTTGTCATGGCATCTCGTGATACTTTCTTTGCATTTACTTGCAGCTAGAAGGCTCTATTTCAAGAATGGAAGACATTAGTGCAACATAATTAGGAAACTTCTTAGGGGGGTGACTCACCCAAAAGTAAGTCTTTGGCGCTTCTAGAATCTAATTGTTTTTGTGCATCATCTAATGTTTGTGTAACTGATACTAGACTTTATAGCTGTACTAGTAGGCTTAGAGGTCTCAGGTCCTTCACTAGAACCAAGCCTTGCTTCTTCTTGGATGAAATCGTCCCAAAGCTTATAAAATGTGGGTGTGTGTTTATGTGCATAGAGACCTTACACAAAAGGTTTCTCCTGCCAGTGAGAATGCATTTAGTGCAATAGGCATTAGCTCTTCATCTTCAACTTCATACTGATAGCAAAGAGTTGGTCTCTAAGCTCGGTGATCTTCATCAAATGGCTAGATATTGCTCATATGCATATGAGTGATTTTGTTGTATTGGAGCAACTTTTGGGACACGTTGACACTTCAATACGGGTAGGTCAACTCATGCATTTCTGTTGTTGACTTCCCTGCAATGTGAGGGATCAAATGGTCCTTCACAATGTCTATAATGATTCCTTTTGCCTTTGCTACTTTCTTCTTATACTAGATTAGCTCTTTGCGTTTGGTGGGTAATTTGGTCTTCCCTTAGACTATGCTTCTTAGTTCCATCTACTCAATAGGCATGTGCAATTTGTACATTCACCGAGCAAAGTTGGAAACTCCCTCTAGTTGGCCACACACAATGAAATTTGTCATGGACATGATTCTAGTGTCTTGTTAGACACAGTTCATGCAAAACTTATAGCTAGAAAATAAGCAATCGATCATTGATACAAATAACCCCTGGAGCCTCGTGGATATTATGAAGTACCTCCAGACACTAGAGCTTATCCATCACAAGTCCTCCTGCCTCTCTTGGGCACAAATTAGCCCACTCACCGGAGATATCTGGGCATCACACTTGTTGAAAGTTTTCAATGGCAGCTCCCTCTGACATGCAACAACATTCTCCATGCTCTGGTCGAGATTTCAACTGTACAACTTTGATACCATGTCAAATTTTCTTCTCACAGATAACTAAATTCAAAGAATAGAACCTGTAGCTGCTAAACTGAAAGCTCAGTGTCACCTATTAAAACATCATATCCCCATCTACTAAAATCACTAAACAATAAATTGTGGAGTGTAAACACAACATTCTATGAGAGACTTAAAAACCAGATAACTAATGGCTAGATCTGCAAAAGAGGAAATATCAAAATGATGAACAAGATGATATAAATTCTAGCAACAATCATGCATCTTAACCATTACTCAAAAAATAGAAGATACGACAGCAGACTTGCAACCTAAAACTCTATAAATTCAAAAAGATGTTGGTTTATATGCTTGATCTACAAACACATAGCTAATTGAAAATATGAACAAAAATAGTATAACTTGCAATGGTCAAAAACATATTTCTGTTTCCTTATTAACTCAAAAAAGAAATCAGTGCAATAACTCACACTGGAAAATCCATTGATCATCAATAACCCCTCTCTATTGGTGTCCAAATTAGAAAACAAAACCTTAAATCTAATTTTGAATAAGCAAATTGCTGAATCTGGAAAGTTAAATTTTCAAAACTGACAAAAGCATAGTCTAAGCCTAGACAACTAAAATTAGAACTACTCTAACTCTGCACATACATGATTACAACATGCATGTACCTCTACCTCATTGTCCATATAATATGTCATTGCATCTCACTAATGTTGTGGTTGTCCACACTCAAGACACTTAAAATCTGAGTTGCACGAAATGCCGAAACGTCTAGAAGTTTCTGAAACTGGGAAGGCCTGGAACACGATCCCCAGAAAATGGAAACGCGGCTGAAACATTATATATATATATATATATATATATTAAATAAATTATAACACATTATTTTGCAAGAAAAGAAAGCATGAGGCATATAAATGACATTTTAGAAGGAAATCTAAATTTATATTAACTCCAACAGATGATCACATAATGCAAATATCCAAAATTAGCCTTTATAGATGAGGCTTTACATCCAAGAGTCAAGACTCTAAAATCAGCCTTTACATGTGAGGCTATATGTGCTAAAAATGAAATAAAACATGAACTAAAGACAATTATGGCTACATTAACATATCATTACTAATAAAAATCCTCATCATCATCAGCAAAGATAGAACAAGATGCTTGTTTAGCAGAAGAGGCAACTCTACTAGTACTTCCAGTTGCACTTGCATCACCACTGACACAAATATCAAGAGCATAAAGAGAGAGCTCTAAATCTGGACATTCTGCATCCACATCCCAATCTTTATGAGGTCCACTTGTATATTCTTCACCCCTATGAGACACAAGGCATAGGTTTGAATGCACATATACAAGTTCCTCTGCCTTCTGCGATCCCAACCGGTTGCACTTCACACTATGAATGAAACTGTAGGTGCTCCAATTCCGTTCTGCTGATGAAGAGCTTGCCACTTGTGATAGAATACGAGTGGCAAGACTTTGCAAATGAACACCACTTGCCCCATGACAAGTCCACCACTTAGCTACGTCCATGGTCCTCCTCTCATCCAAAGATGAAATGTTTGGAAAATCCTCTAATCCAGCAACAAAATAGGAAAATTCTTGCCTTACATCAGTTTGTAAAGAAGCTGGAAACATCCTTTGAAAGGTTTCTTCACTCCATTGGCCACCTCCTTGTCCTTATGTGGAGCCTTCCTCTTCCCATTGCTTTCAACAATGAATTCTTCATAATAAAATTTTGGATTCAGAGCATGTGCCAAAGTGTGTAATGGAGTGTTGAAGCTATTCCACTTTGTAACAATAATGGACCTCACTTGTTCAACAAAATCAAAATCCACAAAAAGAAGAGTGGGAGCCTCCTATGTAATAATTTCCACAGTTTTTTCAACCATGGTATTCATGCCATCATAAGCCTCTCCTAGGAAAGGTTTCTCTGTGCTTGTATCTCGAAGAATATCAAATGCAGGTGATGTGATCTTGAGCAAGAAATCAATCTTGCTCCACCATTCTTCATCGACCAACATCCTCCTCACCATACTTCCCTTCTCTGAATTTGCGTGTCTCCACTCAACCCAAGTTGGACCCACCGCCATACTCATTAATGCATTTTTAACTTCAACAAGGTGACGCAACATGGTGAAGTTTGAGGCATACCTTGTCTTAGCAACTTTCAACAACTCCAATTTGGAGTATTCTTGATATATTGCTTGAAATTGGTGGTGGTTGGTGATGAATTTTATAATCTCCCTAACCTGCCCTATGACCTCCTTAATCCATTATGTTTTTGCCTAAATCTCTTCTAAAATCATATTCAAATTGTGGACAATGCAAGGAGTCCAAAATATGTGATTGTATCTACTCTCAACAATCAAGCTTGAAACTTTGCAAACAGGTGCATTATTTGTGATAACTTGCACCACATATTCTGGCCCTACTTGTTCAATAACAAAAATTAAAATATTAGCAATGAACTTACTATCCTTTATCTCACCCGAACAATCTTCTGCTTTGATGAACATGGCTCCTTTGGTGATGATGCAATGACATTAATCAAATGCCTATGTCTTGTATCGGTCTATCTATCTGAGATAATGGAAAGCCCTGTACTACCCCGTGAGTTATGAATTGGTTTCAGAACATCATCAAAAAGTTGCCTCTCTTTCTTCAACGAAACTGTTTTGACTTTTTCATAGTTTGGGCCCTTGTAACCTTGAGCTTTGTTAATCACTCTCACCAAATAATGCCAATATGGGGATTGAACCACATTAAAGGGATGCCACAAACAAAGTGGCCCTTGCCACTCTTGAGTCAACTTCTTTTCTCCCTTGACTATCAAGCATTTTCAACAATTTGCTGTTTTGAATTGGAGTTGATGGATTTGATAATTTTGCTTCTATTCTAGTTACCTCCTCTTTCTTGCTTCCTAAACAATCCTTGGCTCAATGCACAGCCTTTGAGCATCATCGCTGTCTTTCTTGAATTTAGCCCTCACCTCTGCATTTTTGGTATGTGCACACACATCAATACCTTTTATCTCTTCATGCAAAATGTGATCCTTCACTCTTGTGTAATACCCCTTGAAGCTCTTTTCATTTTTGCATAAATTGCACTTCCATTCCCATGTACCACTGAAACCCATCTACTTCACTTTGGTTACATACTTTCGTAGAGGATAATATTCTTGCTGCCTGGTTGCTTGAGTGGATTTAGGGGCACCTGAAACACAACTTTGAGAAGCCATGAATGTTGCAAAATTACAATAATACAAAATGAAAAACTCACCCAATTTAGGGGCACTTGAAACACAACTTTGAGAAGTCATGAATGGTGCAAAATTAGAAAATGAAAAACTCACCCAACTAGCTGCTGCGCACGCTCTTCCTCTTGCTGCCCACTCCCTTCCTCTTACTTCCCACGCTCCAAAACACAAATAAACTCCTTGTTGCTGCTATAGGAAGCTCTTCTTGCAAAACAATGCGTGAGAAATGAGTGAATGAAGTGCCTTTTTAAAGAAAAGAAGAGGCTCATAGGGTTTCTAGAGAATTCTATTTTTTTCATCTTCTAGACAATTCTATTTGTAATTTTATTATTATTAAATTTAGCTAACAACCACATAAAAATTGGTTTATTGGTGTGTTTGGGTGTTAGATGGGGCCCACACCCTTTTTTCACCCCTTGAGCATGTCGAAAAAGGCCAAATTTTTTTAATTTTTGCTTTTCGGTCTCTGAAAGTTGGTTTGTAGCGGCCTAAATGCCACCGACTGTATCGAACGACATTTCGAAATTGTGAAACGCTGTACGATACGATTGACAACGTTTCAACCCTGTTTCAAGGCTATTTTGGCGTCCTAGGCCATCCTCGGTACTGGTACGCCACCATTTTTGGTGTTTCCTGCAACATAGCTTAAAATGCTGTGCACAGACCCCAAGGTTAGGATTTACAGTAGCTTGACTTCTCTGCAAGTGTGCCATCTCTGCTAGAGGAAGAACAATGAGTAAACAATTGCAGGGAAACGCTAATACTCCCTCTTTGCGAAGAAAGTGTTTTCTACTTTAGAAGATACTATTACACTGTCTTGAACCTTCCCTTTGCTAGGGGCTTCATCATGTTGGCTATATGTGAATTTGAAGAAATATAATTGTAGACCATTGCTCCCTTTTGCACTATGGAATCTTTTAAGAGTCTTCAAAGTATAATCCTTTGCAAAAGGAAAACTTCGTTAGCAACTTGCCAACCTGCTTTGTCCTTCATGTAACTTCACTAATTTAAATCTTCTTACACCACAAGATGAGGTGTTTAGGACTTTTTGCAATGATAAACTCATCTACATATGGAGCCAAGACAAATGGAGCAGATACAATAAATAAAGAATTAAAATTTCCATTGAACTTGGAAAATCCCAACTTGAGTAAAAATCACTGATCTTGAAATACAAAACTTTTTGGGCATGCATCAACCCATTCTAGTGCATTTCAAAATCATTGTCAACTAAAGCAAAAGCCTTAATAAGGTCTTTTTCCCCTTTGTGAGAGAATCGTTGGTAATTGGAGTAAGAGTCTCATCAAGGTCAACTCCCTTCTTCTGAGAGAGTCCTTTGGCTATAAACATGTCCTAGAACCCTTGAATACCCTTATCAACTACATGCATAGAGTCAATCACTGGTTCCATATTAGGTTTTGAAATGCTAAAATGACACAACTCCATCATGGCATCCTTTAATACTTTGCCCTTACTCATTGATTTTCAAGTTCATTGATCCTACTTCCCACAATGTCTCATTCTTTTTCATTGGAGTCCCATGGCATCAGTGTTTAGGTTCATCAACCTTACTTTCAAGATATCTTGTGTAACTAACTCCAACTATGATCCAATTTAATTAATATCTATGTTGGCCAATCCTTTGCTCGGGGATTACTTTGGGATGTATTGGTGTCCCCTACGTTGATTTTCAACTTTGAAGTTTGTCAACTTTATTTCTTGTAATGTCTCAACTTGTCTAATGATTGTTGTCCATGCTAACCAGTCAACCCCTTAGAATTGTTTTTTACCTTGAATCCCTTACCCATGCGTGATATACTTCAAAGATCACTCTTTGATTGGAGTCCTTGGCATCAACTTTTAGGACTTGACAACTCTCTCGATGCTTATCTTCTTCCAATATAAAGACACTATCTACTTACTAATTGTCCAAGGGTATTTCCTTCTCTAGTCTATCATGTTGGTATTCTCCATGAGCATCTACTTTTGATTGATTTTCTACTTTTCTCTTTTGGGTTGCATACCTAGCTTTGTCCAACATATTTGACCCCTATTGTGTGCATAGTGTGTCATTGTCTTGGATGGGGATTTTTGCCTCTTGCTGATACATTCAACATGCTTTCAATCTTTGAGGACAACACTTAACACCACCACGATAAATTTTTTAACTAGTTAATAGCAAATGCTCTACAAAGAATATAACATTACCATTAGTCGTTTATCATTAAAACATTAGGTAGAGTAATATAATAAAGAAACAAAAACAAATAACAATAAGAGCCATAAATAGTCCTTTATTAAAAAAGCTTGATAGTGGGAAAACTTATTGGGAGAAAAACCCACTTTGACATATATTCTTTATTGTACTAGTAATTCATCACAATGAGGAATTACCTATTTGGTACATTCACTCAAGTTGGTGTTTGTGTTCTTCATTGCTAACCCATAATGTCCATTATTCTAGCCAATAAGAGATCAACCTTTTAAACTCTGACACATTGTTTTATACTACTCAAACCCTAACCTTGGATCATTAAAAGGTCAACTATAGTAAATGTTGATAGTATTCAATGCATTCTCGAAGATAACCATTTTTACATATTTACAATTCATTTTTGCAGAATACAACTAATTGACTTACTGGGAAGAAACCCATACAACATTGATCCTCATTGTTATTTTTGATGATGATTGCTATTTCTGATGATTGATTAGCCATTACACTGAGCTCTATTTGACATTATTTGGTGGCAATGCGTTGTCATTATTTCCTTTTGCACATGTGAGATAAAAGATGCTTTTATAATGGGGAAACCGTCTTGTCACATGTTGTTAGGTTAAACTTGATTTGGTGAAAGAGTCAAAGAGTTAGGTCAATAATGGTAGTTTTGAAGCCCATGATATTAGAGCCCATGGATTACATGTAATAAAGCCTTTAAAAGGCTTGGGGTTACTCCATTCTAGAGTTGAGTGGCGAAGGCTCACTTGGCTGTTTTGGCCAATTTTGGTCAAGGGAATGGATTTATGGGTTTGTTTTTCCTAGTTTGGGGTTTTCATGGTAAATAAAGTGTGATTTATGTTGAAAATTGGCAAGTTAGGGATGAATTTCAAAAAATAGAAAGTCAAAAAATAGAGGGTCTAAAAGTAGAAAGTCTAAAAATAGAAAGTTTGAAAATAGAAGTTCTAAAAATATAAAGTCTAAAAATGAAAAGTCTAAAATTAGAAAGTCTCAAGATAGTAAATCACCTTGCATCAATTGGTAATCAAGTATTGTTGATGAAAAATCACTTCTTATCATTAATCACTCCTAATAATTCAATCTCGACTTAATAATTTACCATTAATATTATTATTCTTATGATACTATTATATTATTATTATTATTCTTATGATACTATTATATTATTATTAAAAAGAAATTCAAGTCACTCTATCATGGCTTTCAATAATGTTCTCTTACACTCTCATTATTGGCATGGCATATTCCTCTTACACTCATTAAGGCACGTCATAAAAGATTCTCTTACTCTATTACACTCAATAAAAGCATGTCATAAAAGATTCCTCTTATGCACTCTTTAAAAGTTTAATGAATATGTTACACTCTCTTAAAAGCATAAGTTACAAAGGCATGCGTACCTCCTTAATGGCATGAGTTACATTTCCTAAATGGGCATGAGTTACACTCTTCTTGGCATGCGAGTTTCTCCTCCTTTATGGCATGGATTCGTTGCTCCCCATATATATATGTGCGTCATTCTTTCTTCCCTTACTAATGCATTGTGAAAGAAGAATTCGAACTTGAGAGAGAGTTGGAGAAAATTGTGAGAGAGAGACATGGAGAGTAAGAGCAGAACTTGGTGAGCCAAGGTTGATTTAGTGCTTTAGTGTTTGAGTGTTGATTCAGTTGAAGGGAAGGTTGATTAAATGTGTGCATCTGCCGCTGCTGCCAGTGATCTTCATGCTACACCTTGATCAGATTTGGGTGAACTTACTCATTCTCTTGATCTCTCGTTGTACTCAGTATCTTTGCTGAACAATTGATTTCTAATAGAAGAAGAATCTGATTGGGCTTCCCCTTGTGGGTTTTGTCCTGGTCATTGGATCTAAATTCTTTATGTCTTATTTTGTTCTTAGCTGTCTTCTATTGTGCATTTGATTAATGTTATATCTACAATTGCTTATATACTATTGCAACATAAAAAAGTATTGTAATAAGCGATTGTTACAACATAGGACATCGAAATTTCAACAATTTAGTGTGCATGTTGCTATGATTTGTCATAATTATTTTTATCTCACATTTTTTATTCTTACATTGGTACCAAAGCAATATTTTGGCTTTAGGGGGGCACCTTTGTTGCTAAAGGTTTGGCTTGTTTTGGGCCTATGATAGTCTTGTTATAAACTTGTTCAATGGGAGATCTGCAATGGTGATTCTTGTATTGAAAGAATCGTGTGTAGTTCCAGAGTGGAGATTGAGAAGTGAAATGGACAAAATTTTGAGTTGTAGAAGCTTATGATGGAGGATTTTCTAGTAGATAAGGAACAATGGGTGGCTTTAGACTTGAGTATAAAACTTGTTATGCTGAAAGAATATTGGGAAAAGTTAGAAAGAAAAGCGAGGAGTACTATTTACTTGTATCTCTTAGATTCGATATTGATGAATGTCTCTGGAAACGACATTACCAATCTGTGGGAAAAGTTAGGGAACTTGTATTAGTTAAAGTCACTGGTAAATAAGTTGTTTTTGCAAGGGAAGTTTCATCTTAGGATGGAAGATGGTGATTTCGTGACAGTGCATTTGAATGCTTTCAATACTTTGGTAAGTCAACTTATTTTTGTTGGTAAAGTTGGAGGAAGAAGATAAGTGCATTACCTTGTTATGTTTTCTACTAGAATTTGGTGGTACCAATAGGTAGTACCAATCAATGGTTTGCATTAAAGTTTGAGGATGTAGTTGCATTCTTGTTATCTATTATGAACAAAGTTCATATATGCAGCCGAATACTCAGAAGATTGCATTCTTATTATCTATTATGAACAAAGTTCATATATGCAGCAAAATACTCAGAAGATCTGAAATATGTAAATATCCATTATAGGGCAGTAATATATTTATACAAGAAATGTACAAAAGATAAGAGATGATGAGAATGTTACAAATGAGGGCCCGCTTATATACCTAGGCAGGTGCCCTTTCATGAACGGTCATGTTCTTAGGGACATGCCTTTTCATTAACTATTACTATGATTATTATTTATTTATTTCTATTATTTCTATATAAATTATATTCATAACGTTGCCTTCTTCTTCAAAAAGATTTGTTCTCAAAGGTTATTGCTTACAAGGCATATCATCTATTTCTATTTGCATCTTTCAGAATTCTTCGAGTTGTCATCTTCATTGATACAAGATGATAGGATCCTCTAAGTGAAACAAAATTGTCGAATTGAAAAGGGATCTAACCATGCTAAATTAATTTTTTGCGGAATCTTGTGGTTACTACATACTTTGTTTGAATTTTTATTACAAGACTGAATTGCATTGACATTAGTAGTCTTTGGAACATAAGTTTGTTGTTTATGTTCTGAGTGATACATATATGCAAACTAATTGAGTTGTTTGCTCTTGTGATTCATAGGTTGATAAGGAGTTCTTGTCGTTTGATTTTACCTTATCATGCGTGTGACAAGTTTATGATTTAGTTTAGGTACTATTATTGTTGAGTTGGTTACATAATCTTCATTTGGATTTTTCATTGTTTGAACCGCAACATCAAAATATGTTTTTTCTTCAACTGGCCTGTCATCTTCTTGAGTTGTGATATTCACTGGACAAGTATTCGTTCATTTTTCTTGAATTTCTACATTCAATGCTTCCTTCTTGATAAGTTGTTGTACCATATTTTCCACTGACTTCTTGTCCTTCTTAAGCTTTTTAATTTGCGCCAGGGATTTTTGAATATGGTTCATAAGCCGAGAAACTTTTTTATTTTTATCAACGGTGATTTTGTCAACTTCCCTCTGTAGATTTTGTTTTGCTTTTTTACTTTTTTGAAAAGTTACTTTTGAGATATCTTGTATGTCTTCTGGTGTTGTTGAATCTGATTTCAATGTAATGCCCTGTAGTATTATTTTTTTTTCTTCCTATAGGAAAATGTTAAAAACTTCTTTGTATTTACTATTTAGGATGAAGGACACTAGAGTTTCCATCTAGGGTGAACCCAAAATTATATCATTATTGTAACAAAATAAGGTTTTAACAGAGATGAAAGTATATTCTTCAATACTTAGTTGTAGATTGCTTATGTCATATTGTTTTTTTCTCGTCGAGTCTATCGTTTCAATTATATTTGATTCAAGAATCACTAGTTGGTTAACACATTTAGTACTAACATAATTATCTTAAATAGGATCAATAAAGATTATAATATCCCTTCCTGCAAGTGATCTTTTGATTTTAAATCGTGCACTAACACATTTACTAAAGTTTGAGGGAATCTTTAATTATTGGCCTTCATTTATTTATTTTCGAAATGAACCTAAGAATTTAAAAGTGACCCCTTCCTTTTTAATAACCTTCCTTTAAAATACTTAATTTCCCTTTTTAATAAAATACTTAAAATTTCCTTTATGCTTCACTTAGAGTAAAAATAAGTTTAATTAACTCCCCAAAAAAAAACCTCTCAACTTTTCTTAAAAACTTATTTTTTCCTTTAGTTTTTGAAATAGGATTTCAGACAACTTTGAGTAGCCCTTTTTATATTTTAATATTTGTTTTATATAGTTGTTCCCAATCAAATATCAAAAGATCGTATTAATGAATGGTCATCACCAATGGTCACGATGTTTGACCTTGGGATTCAGAGTCTTCAATTATGATAATACCATGGCAATTTTAATTTTATATCAATTAATATTAGATTCTGGGCTATAACCGTGTCATGATTCCTTATATTACCAATCACCGTGTACTCCCATGGCTTCGGTGTGGCTCATCCAACAAATTACAAAAAAATAATTATCGGTTGGCTGCGTTGATAGAACCAGTACACAGACGATGAAACAAGGACAACAACGAGCGTTGGTCGATGAACATGTGTCGATGGCTGTGTGTGGTGTGTGGGCTCCGATGGCATGAAGTTGTATAGCAATGTTGACGACAAAGGTCAATGGCAACATCACAACACAATTTTTTTTTTTGTTGGCTGACAGGTAGTTGGGCAGTTGCAGCTGTCTACGTTGTTGTAGCAACGACTGGTTGGTCAAGGTCACATGTATTGACGACAAATTATTTTTGTTTAATAACTCTTATTTATTTAAATTTTTATAAACTATTTTTTTTCCTATAGTTTTTTTTAATAACAACGATTTTTTTTTCCCAAATAGAATTATTTTTTTACTCATTTATTTTTTTCAGATGGAATTCCTTTTTTTTTCTTTATTTATTTTTTAAAATTATATGGTGAAAGGCTTGACGATGAAACTTGCAAAATGGAGAAGCTCCAAATATTGTGGAGCGAAACACTTCAATTGTGACAACAACAAGGTTGACGAAGGGTTGATGGCCAAAGGCTGGAACAAACTGACTCTTTGCAGTAGTTGAGCGACCAAAGGATCAAACAACACTGATACCAATGTTATGAACAAAGTTCATAGACACAACAAAATACTTAGAAGATCAGAAATATGTAAATATCCATTATAGGACCATAATACAAAAGATATGAGATATGATGAGAATGTTACAAATGAGGGCCCACTTATATACCTAGGAAGGTGCCCTTTCATGAACGGTCATGTCCTTAGTGACATGACTCTTCATTAACTATTATTATGATTATTTATTTATTTATATTATTTTTATATAAATTATTTTCATAATATTATCAAAGGAAATGAAAATAAAATCCATGGGAGAGCATAGCATGAATGCCCTAATAATAAGGGGCCGTTTCAAAGAAAGAAGAAGTAACTTTACAAGAGGGAGATATAAATCTCCAAGGGATCCTTTAAAGAAATTATTTTGGTAATGTGGTAAAGTGTGGCATTTCAAGAAGAAATGAAGATCAAAAAGTGTTGAGAGAGGTAAAGAGCTTGATGATACTAATGGAATGGAAATCTTCTTCCAGAGGATGGGATGTGTATTTGGCTTCATCAACTTAGGTACCCCTTTCCTATGATTCCTTATAGGCAGTGGTTTTATGATATGAAAGGTGTGATGGTAACGTGCTTCTCGGAGATGATTGACCAACTGAAATTATAGGAGGGGATGCATATTTGGTTTTATCAATTCAATTTCCCCTTTTCATATGACTCATAAGGAGTGGTTTTGTGACTATGAAGGTACGATGTTGATGTCTTTCCAGGAGATGATTGGCCAACCAAAATCACAAGATGTGGAAGAGTCAACTTGCAGTGGAAAGATGGAAGGGCCAAAACTCTTCTTGGAGGTTTGCACATTCCAGATCTAGTTATGAACCTGATATCTATGGGTACAATGGTTGATGCAAGTGTAGATGATGTATTTGAAAAGGATAGAGTCAAAGTGGTGAGAGGAGAAATGGTGTTGATGAGGGGAGTTTAGTGTGGAACTCTGTATAAGCTATTGCGAAGCATAGTCACTAATGGGTGCAACAATATATTTTTCTTGAAGGCAAAAATGAACAAGTCACAACCCTTGCTCACTTTTAAAGATAATACAATGCTTTGGCATGAAGATTGGAGAGAAGGGTCTTTAATTATTACAAAGTAAAGGCCGTAAAGATATGGTTGAAGGTACGTCTGAATGTGCATTAGGTTTTGACTTTTGTGAACATTGTTTTTATGGCAAGTAGAATTGAGTGAATTTCCTTTTTGGCTCTATGAGGGCAAGAGAGATTTGGAATTGATACATAGTGATGTGTTTATTCTAGTACTAATAAGATCCAAATTTCTACCAAAACTTTCAAGGAGGGAAATTCAAGGAATTTTATTAGAATTTCGTAAGGTAGGGCAATAACCCAAAATACTGAATTCCAGAGACAAGAACAAAGTTCTGAGAATTGGCCTTCAAAGGTATTATGCCATGACCATGAAAGGTTTAATGGCACTAACATGCCTAACTTACTTTAGAACGTGAGCAAAAGAGAGAAATGGCTCCAAAGGCCTGAATACACTAGAAAACTACGAACTACCCTTTGGAACGATAATTCTTAAGATGTCATGACAACATATAAGTATGCATAAACCCATATAATTCGTCACATCATGCTTAAACCAAGTGATCTTCAACACTAGCTCAATCCTCATTCAACACACAACACATAAATTACCTTCTTAACATGTGAAATAATCTACTATCTTAAGTATGACAATGAGCCATTCAATGCACAAACATGTCGGATAGCTAAAAACGCTTGTAATAATAAGTTAGTTGAAAGACTCCATGCAACTAACATATATGTAAGTAACCCTGTAGTTCATGATGATAATAACCATCACATCATTCATGCTCATTTAACATCAAATGTATAAAATTAAGCTCATGTAAAATGACCTATAGACCAGGTCATAGCAAGGAGCTGCCCAAACTCATAACTAGATAAGTTAACTGATACTTATGGGATGATAGGCTATCTTCAAATAATCAATCACAAGCATGCAAGTGATCCTGTAATTCATGAAGACGACAACCAGTATGCCATTCAAACATTTATTACCATTCTAGACAAGTATGATAGCTAATCAATCATGAATATATGGTGATTCAGGTTTTCTTTCATGAATCAAGCAGAACCATATATCTACAAATAATATAACAAGCATAATCGTCATCCATCATTTAAATATGGACAACTGACTGTACTTATTTATGTGAGTTAGATTTAGCTGGCATTTGAAGGAGGGACTTCCACTCTCCACCTAACCATAGGCCAACTACACTATAACCTTTTTTGCTGCTGATCACCCCCAAGCTGATTCCAAAGTCTGAGGAAATGCTTACACAAGGGAATTTTACACCAATGGTTTGGTTATTCACTGAGCTTCATACAAACCACATAGAATTAGACAAGGGATTCCATAGTCTCAAACATAGTCTCAGGGATTGACACCTAGGGTCACAAAGCACCACCTCCAGGTTACAAGCTTGATAATCAATTCCAGTGTTGTCTGGTCAACTATACCACGCCCCACAACTACACATCGCCCAAAATTAGTCTTGAACCCCATCTGATAGAAAATAGAACCAATATGAGCCAACGAGATAGAGAGCCAAGGTGAGTGAGATAGAGAACCAAAGCGAGTCTGAACATCTCCCATTTTCCTCTACTATTTGTGCATACATAGGTAATCTACATTCCTTCATTCAACTGGGAGAGCCCTACTTGTCTCTTCGGTGTGTTTTCCTTGAGGCACTTCATGGCTCATACTTGGCTTTCTTGAAAGGCGTCCTTTTCTGCTGTCTCCTTGATCCGCAAGAGGGGAAAAGAATGGGCACCTCCCTCTGCTTCCACTGCCCTAGTCCAATCTCTTAATGACTTGTTGTAGCCTAGTTTTTCTCCAATCGTATCGCACTAATATCCTGTCAGGTTTGTAAGCAACTGTGACATTAACTTCGACTGGGTATGGGTCATGGCTTTTCAAAACAGGTGAGCAAGCAAGCTTCCCTCAGACCAAGGATTCGTAAGGCTGTCCAACCTTCAGTCGTTTTAATTAGCTAGTTTTAAATAATATTTGGTAGCTGTTTAATTAGAGTTCAACCAATCGTGGTTTTCCATGTTGGTGTTACAATCACAATTATTATTGCAAGGAACATGGCTAGAATAGGGGGATGTTACATTTTGATGTGACTCAATAGAGGTTATGGATTGAATTTCTATTTTAGAGCATACCAAATTGTCATAGAAAAAACTTCATAAGAAGCCAACAATATGGATGTGCTAAATTTAGAACCCGAAGCTGTCTTTGAATTGGATTAGAGGGTGAAGACATTTTTTTTAATATCTAAAATATTTGTTGTTACCAATGTTGCACGAACCCCCCCCCCCCCAAGGTTCCAAACCGCGAACTGTGTCATGTACGGATCTGTGGTTTGAAAATCCGACACTGCAGATCGAGCTGACAAAGACGGTTCCTAGAAATTTGGAACCGTGTCGGCTCGATCCGCGGCTCTGGATTTTTGGACTGCAGATCTGACGTCGAATCTGCGGCAGATCGACCACGAATCTGTATGGATCTCGAGCAGTTTCACTGCGACCAACCCATAGATCAATTTTTTTTACTTTAACTTGAGTGGGGGAGGGTGGGTTTAGGGTGAGTTAAGGGAATAATAGTTGGGGATAAAGCTCATTTCCCCCTCTCATTTCTTCACTCTTGTATTTTTTGAGAGCTTGGAGAAGAGAGGCTTGGGGAGAGCTTGGAGGAGTGAAGGAGGAGCTTAGAGGAGTAAATAAGGGCTTCCATCTATAAGAGCTAAATAGGTAAGTGCAAACCCCAAACTCCCTCATTTTTCTGTCATTCTTGTTTGTATTTTTTCTCCTCCCTCCTACTCTTTCCCATTCTTTCTTCTTGCTTATTTCATTGCAAATTGTCCATCTATATTCATATTCCAAAATGGTGTTCTTTTGGCTTCTATGTATCATTCCACTTTTGGTTTTCATGATGGCATGGGGGATGTTGATGTTTCTAAGTCTACTAGTTAGGAACCCTCCATGCACTTTATTTGATTTATTCCTACCTACTTGTTCCGTTACTTAACAAGTTATTTACAATATAAATACTAAAAATAAACACCAGTGCATGCTCAACATATTACAGATCAACAACTGAAGGAAACAGAAACAATCACACCAAATGACACTGTTATTTTTGAACCAATGTCCCCGGAAAAACCCAATGTGGGAAAACCGACGCAACGATCTGAAGGTTTTCTTCTTAAGCAATATCAGAGTACAATCTGGGTGCCAAATCCGGCCTACCCAACAAAGAATTTTCTTAGCAGTAATACCTCTCAGTTTGAGACAAATTTCCCAGCTAAAACCCCGAATAATTTTTCAACAACGCCTTAGCTCTAATTTGCCCTAGAAACCCCAGCGTCTGCCTTTGTGGACTATGTTAGCCCCTCTTTGCCCAGTGCTGGCCCTGCACTATCTTTGCTTCTCCGTCTCTCTGTACTCAATGCCCCTTAGCTGCAACTCTGATCACTGATTCTATCTCTCTTAGCAAACCCCGCTCTAGAGAATAGAATGACTAATCACTCTAGTGTGTTTTCCAATTGACCCTAAAGCCTCTTCTTATACTTTTCTTGTTGACAAATCAACGGCCGAGATTAAGTCCCTAATCAATGGCTAAGATTAGATCTAGCTTGATCCATGACTTTTGGACCAATCTAACACAGTTTCATATTAATTCACATTAATATTTTATTTTCCCTAAGCTTAGACTTAGGGATTACATTAAAAATATTAATTATTTTAATATCTCCTGAACTGTTTAGAATCTACTCAAACCCTTTCTAGGTATTGGAGATCCTATGTGCCCCAACCTCTCCACTAAATTTCGTGGCTAGAGCACATCCGATGCTACCCCAAATCAACACTCCCTCTTAGCGAGGACTGTGCTCTGGTAATACTCCTCACTGAGTATTACTCTGATCATCCGACATCGGTTCTCGTGCTGATGCTATGCTTGCTGCCCACCATCCTCTGCACTGCTGTATCCTGTACTGTTGCCCATGGTTCTGCCACTGTCACTGTTGCATCTGTATAACAGCTCCCTCTGCATCTGTGCTGCTGTTGGTCCTTTCTCCTAGCACTGAATCCGCATTGCAACTCCTCTCATCATGCTGCATTGTGCTACCCACTGCTGCACTGCAACTCAGTTACTGAGAAGTAAATAACTGATCTCCCAACTCTGACCTCTCTGTTGGGCTAGAGACCCCCCTGATGTTGAAGCTCCCTCTGGCGCTGACAAGTGCTCCCTCTTTGATCTCTGCGCTGCTGCAACAACTCCCTGCATCTCACACCGTTGCACACCTCTCTGTGCCATCCTGCACTGGTGCAACACTCTCGTGCCTCTTGCACTGCTGCAGCCTGCTAGCCTTGCACTGTCTCGGGACTCCTACATTGTAGCTCTCTCTGCTTCTCCATCCGCATCCATCTCTACCCGACTCAGCCAGTCCTGCTACTCCTCTTCGGGGCTCCCACAACAAGGTCTAGTCCAAGAGGTTGGGTACCTCGAGGATCCTGCCCCTCATCGCGTGTAGTCCACCTGACTACAACTCAATGTCTCCCCACTTCTGCTCAAGTGGTGCGTGTGCACTCATGGCACAGTCATCGTCTGTCAACACTTCCTTCTCTGCCCTTGTTGGTGCTGCATTAGTCTCGGAAGACTATCCCTTACTCTTCTTCCTTGGACACTGGGTCGCATAATGACCCAACTCCCCATAGTGGAAGCACTTGATCTTGGAGAGATCCTTCTTCTTCCGCTTTTCCTGCTTTCCCTTAGATGCTAGGGCAACATCTTCCTCCTCTTGCTTGACTTTCATCCCTTTGCTGCTGCTACCCGTCTTTGGTTGCTGTCTGATCTCTTCTTGGTGAAGAGCAGCCCACATCTCATCCCAAGGTGGAAGTGTCCTTCTGCCCAGTATACTCTGGACAAATACCTCCTAGTCTTCTGGGACAACATTCAGGGCTGTCCTCACCATCAATTCTTGATCCGCCGTGGCTTCTATAGCAGTCAACTGATCTTGGATCTCATTCAGTCCTCTGAAGAAGTTGTCAATCAGTTCTCCCTTCTTCATCTAATACGACCTCAACTGGTTCTCTAGTAACATTCTTCTCTACACAGAAGTATGTTGGTACAATTTCTTAAGGGCCTCCCACATCTCATATGCCGTTTCCTTCTCGGCAATGTGTGGTACTACATGGTCCTTGACCCCGTCAAGGATGATGCTCTTAGCCCTCTCCATTGCCTCTTCATACTTTTCGTTATCATTGGGGTCGTTTGGGATAACTATAACCTTCAAGGTGAAGTTCTTGATACGATTTCTGTCAAGTACGGATAGGATTCCGGCCTTGCAGACTGCGAAGTTTGACGCTCCGTCTAGTCTGTCCTGGTCTCTTACTCCGTGTAGTGCCATGATGCTCTTTACTTCCCTCCTGGAAGTTCTCGATCTGACTCCCTCTGAGTCTTGATTTCCCTCCTGGAAATCCTTTTGCCAATGTCGAGATGCTTCCTACTCTGATCGTCTGTGTAACCGCATCACTAATCTGGGTTTCTTGCCTCGAAACCCTTCGTAGCAACTCCCTCCTCTTGGCCTTGCCCTGTCAGGTACTGTTCTGACTACAGTACCTCACGAGCTCCACTCTGCAATGTTCCCATAACCTTCTAAACACTAGCAACTCGAAGCTGAGAGCTCCTAGGCTCTGCGCAATTGCGACACCAACAGCCCGACCTCCTCAGCCAACTGCATCAGCCCTCCTAGCTTCTGCGTGGCTTTGCGCGAGGCTCCTTTTGCCTTCCTTAGCCTCTTCATGGCTCACCCTTGATGACGCAGGAATTGCATCACCCTTCCCTTGTTGCTGCCCTGCTAGAAACAACTTCTGTCACCTTGGGACAGTGGTTTTCTGCTATTATTGCTCCGCTCGGCTGATGTTCTCAGTGCTCCTATGATTTGCAATCACGCTCTGATACCATGTTGATGTTTCTAAGTCTACTAGTGAGAAACCCTCCATGCACTTTATTTGATTTATTCCTACCTACTTGTTCTGTTACTTAACAAGTTATTTACAATGTAAATACTGAAAATAAACTCTAGTGCATACTCAACATATTACAGATCAACAATTGAAGGAAACAAAAACAATCACACCAAATGACACTGTTATTTTTGGACCAATGTCCCCGGAAAAACTCAATGTGGGAAAACCGGTGCAACTATCTGAGGGTTTTCTTATTAAGCAATATTAGAGTACAATCTGGGTGCCAAATCCAGCCTACCCAACAGAGAATTTCCTTGGCAGTAATACCTCTCAGATTGAGACAAATTTCCCAGCTAAAACCCTGGATAATTTTTTCGACAACTCCTCAGCTCCAATCTACCCTAGAAACTCCAGCGTCTGCCTTTTTGGACTGCGTCAGCCCCTCTTTGCCCAGTGTTGGTCCTGCACTATCTCTACCTCTCTATCTCTCTGTACTCAATACCCCTCAGCCGCAACTTTGATAACTGATTCTATCTCTTTTAGCAAACCCCGCTCTAGAGAATAGAATGATTGATCACTCTGGTGTGTTCTCCAAGTGACCCTCAAGCCTCCTCTTATACTTTTCTCATTGACAAATCAACGGCCGAGATTAAGCCCCTAATCAATGGCTAAGATTAGATTTGGCTTGATCCATGACTTTTGGACCATTCTAACACAGTTTCATATTAATTCACATTAATATTTTATTTTCCCTAAGTTTAGACTTAGGGATTAACATTAAAAATATTAATTATTTTAATATCTCCTGAACTGTTTAGAATATGCCCAAACCCTTTCTGGGTATTGGAGATCTCATGTGCCCCAACCTTTCCACCAAATTTCGTGGCTAGAGCACATCCGATGCTACCCCAAATCAACAGGGGAGTAAGAATAGAAGGGAAGAAGAACAAGAGGATAGTGGTCCTCATATGAGTGACCCAATGTATGATGAGGAGGAAGGGTTTGAAGTGGAAGGGGATGAAGAGGACATTAAAATGCTAGAGGGGAAAGCTGGATTGACACCCTTGTGGAATTATGTGACCAAACTTGAAGGGGGAAAAGGTGGTGGAAGCTACAAGTATTTGTGCCCTCATGGTTGTCATGGAGGAAAACCATATAGTGGTTCATGTACTTGTGTGAGGAGGCATCTTTGTGGGGTGTTGGAAAGTGATGACAAAAAGGGTGCCGTGGGGTTAGCAATTTGCCCTAAGGTTTCAACTAGCAAAGAAGAAAATACATCCAAATAGAAGAGGTTGTGCAAAAAAAAAAAAAAAAAAAAAAATCACTTTGAATCAAGTGCAACCTCTAGATTTGGTAGCTCATCTCCTCATGGTACTTCTGCAACCTCCAAAAGTAGAAGAATAATAGGGGATTTCCTGAATGTTGCTTGGAGGGATGATGTGGATAGAAAGATAGTTTGGTTGGTTTCTTTGTGCTTATGGTGTACCATTCAAAGTGATTCGCTCTCCCGATTGGAATGATATGGTTAAGGCCATTAATGAAGCCCCAAAAGGATACAAGAGCCCCAACTATGAGAAAGCTAGAACAATGCTATTAGAAAGAGAAAAGCAAAGGTTCAAAGAGCTTTGACACGTTTTACAAATGAGTGGGTTGATTGTGGGGTATCCGTTGTATCAGATGGGTGGACAAATGTTAGAAACCAACATTTGTTAAATGTTCTTGGTGTTTGTGCTAATGGTGTAGTGTTTATTGTATGTCATGAATCCTCCTCCAGCAGTGCAACTTCCAAAAACATTGCATATCTCCTATTGCAATCAATCAAATATATTGGTCCTAATAATGTGGTTCAAGTGATCACTGATAATGCAACAAATTGTAAGGCAACAGGAAAATTTATTGAGAATGCTCATCCACACATCTTTTGGTCTAGGTGCTTGGTGCACAGATTGAATGTTTTGATGCATGATATTATGAAGCATAAAGAATGTGGATGGATTAATGAGCTTTACAAGAGAGGGAATAAATCATTAAATTTATCACATGGCATACAAGGGTAAACTATTTTTATGGCACTTACTGCAAGTTGCAGTTGCTTAAACTTGCAAAAACAAGATTTGCAAGTTATTACCTCACCTTTAGGTGGCTAGCGAAGGTGAGACAAGCTATAACTAATATCGTGACCTCTGAATCATGGGATGACATTAACACTGATAGAGATGGTGCTAATGTAGCCAAGGACACTATTCTTGACAGTTACTTTTGGTCACAGATTAAATATGTTTTGCAATTCACTAAACCAATTTATTACATGATCAAGTTTGCAGATTCAGACCAGCCAATAATTGGGGAGGTGTATGAGCAATTGGATAGCATGTTAGGGCAGTTGAGCCTAGAGATATCACCTTGTACAATTATATTCGCGCAGAGGTGGAAAAATGATGGAATATGCTAAACATTCCATTGCATGCCTTAGCATATGTTATGACACCTAAATACTATCATCCATCATGGCTTTCAACACCAACACCTTGGGGGAGAAGGAGAAAACCACACCTAGATCTAGAGGTTCTATCATGCTTTCATAAATTAGTCCCTGATGAGGAGTTTGCCATGCTATAGAAACATTTGAGAAACTATACGCTTAGCATTGGTCCATTTGGGAGCATGCATACAATTTTATCTTCTCGAGTGGTGGAACATGCATGGAGGTGCTACTCCACTTCTACAAACTTTGGCGTTGCGGGTGCTATCGCACGTGGTAAACACTTCTTTTGTAGAGAGGTGTTGGAGCTCTTATTCTTTCATCGAAAATGTTAAAAGGAATAGGTTAAATTTAGACTATGCAGAGAGCCTGGTTTATGTTCACTACAACTTGCGATTGTTGTCCCATTACTGTGATGATGCAAAGACTAATAAAGACATTAAGGTTTGGGAAAAAAATCCACTGGAGCCCAATTTGGAGGATGGAGTGTTGCGATTAGAGCAATTGGAGGATGCTCTTATCCAGAATGATGATGATTGAGTTGAGATGCCACCCCCATCTGGTCCCTTGGTTCCTAGGTTCCATGCTTCAACACCAATAACAGGGGCTTCATCTTCATCATTTCCACTGCCACAACTTCTAGGGCCACCATCTTCACCATCTTCTTCATTGGCACCACGTGGAGGCTCGCGTACTGTTCATGGTGGAAGGAGGAGAAATTAGTAGATATATTTGTAGTTTACTACTTTTGTAATAGATTAGACTTGTAGTCTTGTTGTGAATTTGAACTTTCTAGTCTTACTCTTCCTAGTTCATTGTGTACTTGAGTCTTGGTTGTGGCAAGTGGCCTATTTTGTGAACATTATTATTTGAATTTTGGACATGACTCATGTTGACAATTGCTCACTTGCTAGATAACTTACTTGAATGTTTGATGATTTAATCTTCGTAATGTTTTATGATATGCTTAAAAAGTTCATTTATGTTTGTAATTGCTAGAATCTAGATGGTTGATGCTCGAATAATTAATCATTGATGGGCAATGGAATCATGGATGCCATATCTATCTTGATTTATGTAAAAATATGCATGTTTTCATGTCTTCGACAACTAATTTGGTATTTTGGATGTTTTTTTGAATGAATATATATATATATATAGCAGATGCTTCTGAGATGCTTTGCTTCATAGATTTTTGGGAAATGACGCTTCTGTGTCCCTGCTTCCAAAAATGTCCCCACTTTGTGCAACATTGGTTGATACTCTAGGCTCATTCCTAGGTCAGAGTTAGCCTTCTTTTGCCTTGATATATGGGGTGGGAGGCTCTTTGAACTTGCCCCAAGTGAATAGTCCTCCATTTCGTTTAGCTTTGATGCTTTCAATGGAACTGTAGTCCATATGTGATGAATCTAAAAATATCGTCACTGCCCCTGCTCTCAAACATCAAATCGGAAGAAATTTAGCAAGGAATTGAGCCTATCACATTTATAATCATAATCTAACAATAAATCTTGACAGGCATAGTTATTTGACATCCCTCTCTCTCGTTTTGTTTTCTATCATTCCACAAGCAGAAGGATGACAACAAAAAAATGTTTACAGTGCCAATCACTTCAAGTGTAACGAAAAATGTCAGAGACGCTGTCCACACAAGTTTCTAATTGCAAAGATCTGATCATAACGGAGATTGGAGTAAATCACATACTGAAGTTTGCCGTTATCAAAGCATCCTTTTACATAGTTTTCCATCACCAATTTCTTCGTAGAGTTGCTTACATCTAATTCCTAATTCAGTGATTATATGCATGGAATTAATTCTCTGATGCCACTCTTAAATGAAACTGAGGCCCCGCTGAGAGATTATACAACATGACTATAAATATGAATTTAAGCACCCTTTATGCCTCAATTGTCAAGTTTTCATTTCATAGATCAGATCTGCACTCGAAAAATAGAACTTACAACTACTATTGAAAGCTTAATATTCAGTGTTCACTATCAAAACTTCAGATCTGCATATACTAAAAAGTTAAAAACACTTCACGGTAAATTCAGGAGTGCAAACACAACATTTTATGAGAAACTCAAACCAGCAGATAACTAGTGTTTTGATCTGCAAAAGAGGAAATCTGTTAATGACAACAATATGATATAAATCCTAGCAGCAATTACATATCTTTCCTATCACCCAGAAAATGGAAGACGCAACCACTGGGTATCACATCCAAGCTTCAAGCACTTTGCCCTCCCAGCAAATACTCAAACACACTAACTCTACCTCTCATAAACTGCTCTGCTAATGCACCCTCCTTCTACAGACCAAGGGAAGGAGTAGCTACAAAAGGAATGCGCCCTGAGAGAGAATCATGATCCCCATAATGAATAGGTCCCACTAGTCTTGGAGTAAAGTATCCCACCAATAAGGAGTAATGCTTCCCCACTCGTCACGAGTAACCTCCAGCATTAATGTGCCATCTAGAAAAGTGTGCCCAACTCCTGAAGTGTAACTTCCAGATTAAGAGGATCTCCAGCATGGGGATCTGTGTCCTCCTGGAATAGAAGTTGCGCTCAAGCATGTGCACTGCATTATTAATACCCTGTGACTCCTACAAACCAAAATAGCAGAGAAGGCCGATCTGGCAACTTGCCTCCATATGAGGATCTCCTTCACATGTGTGTCCTCTCTCCAGCTCTGTAATCTCCACTGAATGTGCTACAATGGAGAATAAAGGAGCAATGAAGTAATCTAACACTACCTCATTGCGAGGAAGGTGTTCTCAAACAGCCTAAGCTTCTCCCACAACACCTCAAACTTCTTCTTGGGGCATTGTCAAAGTATCAGGCACCTGTAAATCTATAGGAACATAATCCATTGTTACAACTCCCTTCTAAACTTACTCTTAGGAAAGGGCACTAGATATCAATTTGCTTGGCAATCATGAAATATTGGATTCTCAGAAAGCCTAATGCAAGTTTGATTGTCAAAACAAACTGTTGGAATTATGGTGAGTTTCACATGTGGTCATTTATGTCTAAGTGCCCTCGTTACTGCATAACTAAGTTATGGCTTAAGAGCTGACCTAGTCAACACCATTTTAAACTATTCTAGGTGGCTAAGGCCAACCTGGGCATTTATGTGGGCTTACAGCTCCCTTGTGTGGGAAGACACAACTACCTCATGAATTGTGTATAAATATAGATTGTGATCCTCATTTGTAATCTTATCATCATATTTTTTCATAACGAGTTGTTTCTTTTATCCTACGGGCACCCACATCTTCTGTTCGCTTTGCATGCTATATGTGGGCTTATAGCCCCCTCGTATGGGAAGACACCCCAACCTTATGAGTTGTGTATAAATATAGATTATAATCCTCATTTATAATCATTTCATTATATTTTTTCATATGGGATTGATTCTTTTATCCTACGGGCACCAACATCTTGTGCTCTCTTTTCATGCTATGGTGTTACACTTGTGCCTATGGTTTATGCTGATTTAGGGTTTCTTGGTGGTTCCATCTGATCCCTTTTTATATGTTTGTGATTTTTACATGGTATCAGAGTGGGTGTGAATTTCCTCTTATTCAGCATTTTAATGCTTGGTGTTTTCTCTCTAGTGCACATTAATTGTAGCACTGATTTTTTCCAAGACACCCCAACCTTATGAGTTGTGTATAAATATAGATTATCATGCTCATTTGTAATCATTTCATTATATTTTTTCATATGGGATTGATTCTTTTATCCTACAGGCGCCAACATCTTGTGCTCTTTTTTCATGCTATGGTGTTACACTTGTGCCTATGGTTTATTCTGATTTAGGGTTTCTTGGTGGTTCCATCTGATCCCTTTTTATATGTTTGTGATTTTATCATGGTATCAGAGTAGGTGTGAATTTCCTCTTATTCAGCGTTTTAATGCTTGGTGTTTTCTCTCTAGTGCACATTAATTGTATCACTGATTTTTCCCTCCTAGTGTACTCGTGTGAGGGTTCATTATGGCTGTACATGTTGGGGCTTTCATCTGCAGTCTGCTTTCAGCCATTCACTTGAAGTTGATGCAAATTTGTGCCCAGAAAAAATTGCCCAAGGGTTGGTTTTAATCTGAAACTAAGGTTTTCAACCTGATTTTAGGGCTCTTCCAGGGCTGAAAATTAGGGTTTTGGCTTTTTGGGGAAAATGCAGTTTTCTAGCATTTCTACACTCTTTCACTAATGCTCTTCTTGTTTGACACTTTCTTTGTCCTTTCAATGTATTTAGGGCTCCTTTTTGCATTTTGTGCCCTCTTCTAGGGACATACCCTCCTTTTTGCATTTTGTGCCCTCTTCTAGGGACATACCGTCCGTTTTGTTCTCTTTTAGTGAAAAATCTGGAGTCTATGTAGGATAGTCCTGGTTCTATTCAACTAGGGCCAAACTCCATGTGGGTCATCTTATTTATGGCAGCTGGTATTTTACTTGGATTCCTCTCATCGAGAGGTGCAGGATTGATCTAAAGATCACATCCGATTCTGATAAGTATTTATGGAGATATGAATTTATTTGTGTTATGGGACAATTCTTCAAGGTCGGCCAACAACCAAATAACCCCCACTTGTGCTCAACATTTTAGTATAAAAGGGAGGTGGCTTGATAGTCATTTAGACACACACTTCACTCTTGGTATCTCTACACTTGTCTTGGGTTTTAGTGGCAAGAGAAATCTAAGCGGATTAAGCCCTAAACGCAGGAGGAAAGGAGACTAAACAAGAAGTGCTAGCAACAGTCTGGACGCGGTCAAGAAGAGGTTTAATACTGCCTTAGTCGTAGTCTTAAAGGAGGTGGTCTAACCGCAGTCCAAACAAGGAGACTTAGCCGCAGTTCATGAAGCCTAGCCGCAGTCCAAGCAAGGAGATCTAGCATGGTGAAGCTGAAGGAGGCCTAACAATTGACCCTAATGCAGTCCTATCATGCCCTAGTCGCAGGTCTTATCATGCCCTAGCTAAACACATAATGTCCTAATCCCATACGCTGTTTTGGAAGGGTTCAAGACAACACTTAGAGGCATCAAAGAGGGATGCCCTTAGCCACAACAAAGGGAGATCTATCCACCATTTAGAGGAGCTTCTATATGCAACAAGATCCATTGTCATGAGGAGGCCTTAAAGGAGCCCTAGCCGTAACAGAAGGAGCCGTATGACAACGTGAAGAATGAATGTGTATTGGGCGCTGGCATGTGCTGTTAGTTAGGCAGAGTTTATGAGAAGACAATATTGCTGTTTGGGAATTGTTTGGATGCCGCAACTGTGTTAGGGAGATAGGTAAAAGCGTTGGGCTTGAAACTACCTCTAAGGGGAAGCATCTCATTGGAGGACAACTGAAGTCATGAGGAGCAATTCTGGGTCAATTTTGATGGGCTGTTAGGGACTGTGGTTAGTACCCTAACCAGTGTCAGAATTGCAGCAAGTCAAATGTTGCTGCTTTAATGGTGATTGAACACTATCTGGGATACGCTTGCTACAAGGGATGTTATGTGCTAGGCCGCAGACCATAACTCCATAGCTAGGGTTGCTAAGGGCAGTCAAGGGTGTGCAACACAAGTGTATCAAGATGCAACACAAGGAGATGCAACATGATGGGCACAATAAGGTATAGTTTGAAGATGCAACACAAGGAGGTGCAACATGATGATATTGTGCAACAGTATGATGTGTGTGCAGCATAATGATGAAGAGCAACATGCTGGGTACATCATGATGAGGTATGACTCAACAATGGTACAACATGGTGCAACTTTGTGATGATGGACATGGTATGATGGTGTAGCACTGTGATGGTATAGCAAGGTGATGGAATCACCCAAGTCCATATCAGTTACCTCATGAGACATCTTCTTAGAGAAGATCTATGCTCTTATCTTCTCAAGCCAAAGAGTTGACTTCTGATGTATATGTCTCTCTCTTTGCTGAACTATTGAAGAACATATAAGAAGAATTGATGAAGGGTTTCCCCACCTTGGGGTTTGTCCCTGGCTAGCGCCACATCTTGTGTCCTCTTGTCTTGGCTTGTCTTCTACGATTTATGTTTATGTTCTATCTGCATTTTACTATCATGCTAAATGTGATTGCTAATTTGGAATTGATATTGAGCTAATATGGAAAATTGAAATAAATTTGCTATCAACATAGAACATACCTAAAATTAACATGGTATGAGAGGTGAGGTGAAGACAAAGCCCAAGCAAGAGTGAAAGAGCAATCACAGAAGATAGTTGGAAAGGACAAAAGGCTCAATGGGTTCCTCATCCCTCTTCAAATTCACCAAGGGTGAAGTCAAGCTGAGAATATTATCTGAGTGGCGCAGCGAAAGCATCTGATGGCCTACCTAAAGATCATCTCAATGGGAAGTCCGAATCTAAGGATGGAAGGAAAGGCAAATGCCTTGCTTGCAATAAGTTTGACCATTATGCAAAGGAGTGTCCGACTGGTAGGGACACATCACTTGATGATGATAACAGTCATTCTAGGGACATCTTCAATGATTGAAGGAATGCAGGTCATCAAGGAAATGGCCAACTCTTCAAAGAAAGCAAGGAACCCCAGGTATGAAGAATCAAATGTTGTTGGCCCTCTCCTCCAGACTCTTTGGGAATCTGGCTTATTGATTGTAGTGCTTCAAGGCACTTCATCGGATAGAAGGGTGCTCTCTCTAATTTGGTAGAGAAGGAAACAATCGCGGATTATACTTGGAGTCAATGCCACCTATCTCAGAAAGGGTGTAGGGAATGTTACCCCTAAATTGAATGAGGGTAACTCGATTCATTTACAAGAATCTCTTTTATGTACCTGATCGCAAGAAGAACCTGGTGTCCATTTCGGCAATGGAAGTCAAAGGTTTCAAGGTGGCATTCGTTGATGGAAAGGTATGTGTTTAAAATAGGACTTGCAAAGATGCTTTTATCCTTGAGTTCAGGATTGGAAATTTGTATCAAGTTGCAGGAAGTCCATTGGGGACCATGTCAGTTGACACATCTCATCTATATCATCGGAGGTCTGCTTATTATGGGGCCTTAACCGATGTGAGTAAGATGGTGACAGGGATGCTTGAATTCAAGAAGAGCATGAAGGTACATGTTCAAGACGTACCGAAGGAAAATCTTACAAGAGGACCATTCCCCTTCGTGTAGCAGGTCCTAGGTTTGGAACAACTTGAGGGGTTTGAGATTCATGATCAGGAATCTCATGTATGCAGGTGGAAGAAAGCCCTCTATGGCTTGAAGCAAAACACCCCAGGTTTGATATGAGAGGATTGATAGCTGTCCGATGAAGCTGAGATTCACTAGGAGTGAAGCCGATCCAAACCATTGCTTGAAGGTTGTGGACGATAGACCTCTCATACTGGCAGTTTATGAGGACGATTTCTTCTTGACAGGTGCAGATCCTCTCATTTGCAAAAGTAAGAGGGAGTTGGATTCCAGATTTGGAATGGTAAATTGCAAGCCCGTGACTACCTCGAGGGAGCTTAACTTTCAGAAGTTATGTAGTAGAGATGCCAGACCTGATTTGGGAAATGCCTCTGAGTTTCATAAACTCATTCTAGCATTGATGTTCATGGTGAACTCCCGTCCAGATATATGTTTTGCAGTTAGCATGTTGAGCTCATATATGGTTGAGCCCCACTAGATTGGTGCCAAGAATCTTATGAGATATTTTCGGGGCACTATCTCTCATGGTTTGAGATACACTGCTAGAAATATGAAGTTGCGTGATTATTCGAACACTGATTGGGCATGCAGTTTGGAGGATCGCAAGAGAACTTCTGGGTGCTGGTTCTCTTTGGGTTCTACTACTATATCTTGGATGAGCATGAAGCAGAAGTCAGTTGCTTTGAGCACCACTGACACTGAATACATAGCTTCGAGTATGACCTCGTGTGAAGCTACCTGGTTGCGGAAGCTCTTCAGTGAGCTGTTTGGTCACATGCTGGATACCACTGTGATCTTGTGTGACAATCGGAGGAGGAATTCGATTATTGAGGAATCCCGTATTCTATGATCACTCCAAGCATATAGACATCAGGTACCGCTTTATCTGGGATATGGTACATCGATGAGCAAGAAGGCTCCATCGCATTGGGATTGATGTGTAGGTCGTCGACATTCTGTCGGAGCCCCTGCGAAAGGTCAAATTTGTGACTTTCTGAGAACGACTAGGAGTTGTGGAGAGACTCTCTTCTATGGGTCCTATATGACATGGACATTGAGCTCTAGGAGCTCCAGGGGACTTGGGGGTACATCGTGGAGTGATGAGCATCCATCGGGTGAGTGGTCTAGCCTTCCCCTAGTGGTTTGCTATATAGGTAAGATGAGTGGTTCATCCTTTTCTTGTCGAGACACAGTCATAGGGTGAGTGGTTCAACCTTCCCCCTAGTGATTTGTTGTGTACAGGGTGAGTGGTTCAGTCTTCCCCTGGGATACCCCTTGCGACATGTAGGCAGGATGAGTATCTCATCCTTCTCCTGCTGAGACATCCTGCCATGTAGTTTGGGACTCATGGGAAGTACCTCTCATTTGGCCAATGAGTAGGGAAATGAGGATAGGGACCATAGTAGTACCGAGGGACGCATCGTGTTACTACTGTACTCCCTATGCTAGGATGATATTGATCTGGGATCAATGAAACTAACTTCAGGTCAGTATGAGTGGTTCAAGACACTCTCTTTTGATATTGATTTGGGATCAATGAAATTGACTTCGGGTCAGTATGAGTGGTTCAAGACACTCTCTTTTGATATTGATCTAGGATTAATGTAACTGACTTCGGGCCAGTATGAGTGGTTTGAGACACTCTCTCATGATATTGATCTGGGATCAATGAAACTAACTTCGGGTTAGTAAGAGTGATATAATTCACTCTCTTTTGGAACTGATTTAGGATCAGTGATAGTGGTATGACACACTCTCTTCATATGGGATTGACTTCGGGTTAGTAGAGAATGGTATGAGACATTCTCAATCAATTCTTCTTCTTCATGGTTCAACAGGGCAAAGCAGAGTAGAGAAAAGCAGTGCAGGGCATTGATGGCAGAGATAGTACAATTTGGCAGATGGATTTCTCCCTAGTTGAGAGGGAGTGTTAAAATTGGCAACTAGGGCCAAACTCCATGTGGGTCATCTTATTTATGGCAGCTGATATTTTTCTTGGATTCCTCTCATCGAGAGGTGTAGGATTGATCGAAAGATCATCCGATTCCAATAAGTATTCATAGAGATGTGGATTTATTTGTGTTATGGGACAATTCGTCAAGGTCGGCTAGCAACCAAATAACCCCCACTTGTGCTCAACGTTTTAGTATAAAAGGGAGGTGGCTTGATAGTCATTTAGACGCACACTTCACTCTTGATTTCTCTCTACTTGTTTTGGGTTTTAGTGGCAAGAGAAATCTAAGAGGATGAAGCCCTAAACGCAGGAGGAAAGGTGACTAAACAAGAAGCCCTAGCAACAGTCTGGATGCAGTCAAGAAGAGGTCTAATACTGTCGTAGTCGCAGTCCTAAAGAAGGTGGTCTAACCGCGTTCCAAACAAGGAGACTTAGCCGCAGTTCATGAAGCCTAGCCGCAGTCCAAGCAGGGAGATCTAGCACAGTGAAGGAGGCCTAACAGCTGACCCTAATGCAGTCCTATCATGCCCTAGTCACAGTTCTTATCATGCCCTAGCTAAACGCAGTCATGTGCTAATCCTATATGCTGTTTTGGAAGGGTTCAAAACAACACTTAAACGCAACAAAGAGGGATGCCCTTAGCCGCAACAAAGGGAGATCTATCCACCTTTTAGAGGAGCTTCTATATGCAGCAAGATCTGCTGTCATGAGGAGGCCTTAAAGGAGCCCTAGCCGCAACAGAAGGAGCCCTATGACAATGTGAAGAATGAATGTGTATTGGGTGCTGGCATGTGCTGTTAGTTAGGCAGAGTTTATGAGAATACAACATTGTTGTTTGGGAATTGTTTGGATGTCGTAGCTGTGTTAGGGAGATAGGTAAAAGCGTTGGGCTTGAAACTACCTCTAAGGGGCAACATGGAGGGAAGCATCTCATTGGAGGACAACTGCAGTCATAAGGTGCAATTCTGGGCCAGTTTTGATGGGTTACTAAGGACTGTGGTTACTACCCCAACTAATCCCGGAATTGTAGCATTGCAGTAAGTTAAATGTTGCTGCTTTAATTGTGATTGAACACTATCTGGGATACGTTTCTTACAAGGGATGCTATGTGCTAGGCCGCAAGCCATAGCACCATAGCTAGGGCTGCTAAGGGAAGTCGAGGGTGTGCAACGCAAGTGTATCAAGTTGCAACACAAGGAGATGCAACATGATGGGCACAATAAGGTACAGTTTGAAGATGCAACACAAGGAGGTGCAGCATGATGATATGGTGCAACAATATGATGTGTGCAACATAATGATGAAGAGAAGCATGTTGGGTACAACATGATGAGGTACAACTTAGCAGTGGTGCAACATGGTGCAAATCTGTGATGATGGACATGGTATGATGGTGCAACACTGTGATAGGTATAGCAAGGTGATGGAATTACCTGAGTCCATATTAGTTACCTCATGAGACATCTTCTTAGAGAAGATCTATGCTCTTATCTAGTCAAGTGAAAGAGTTGACTTCTGATGTATATGTACTATCTCTCTCTCTCTGTTGAACTATTGAAGAACATATAAGAAGAATTGATGAAGGGTTTCCCCACATTGGGGTTTGTCCCTGGCTAGCACCACATCTTGTGGCCTCTTGCCTTGGCTTGTCTTTTGCGATTTATGTTTATGTTTTATTTGCATTTTACTATCATGCTAAATGTGATTGCTATTTTGAAATTGATATTGAGCTAATATGGAAAATTGAAGTAAATTAGCTATCGACATAGAACATACCTAAAATTAACATGGTATCAGAGGTGAGGTGAAGACAAATCCCAAGCAAGAGTGAAAGAGCAATCACATAAGACAGTTGGAAAGGACAAAAGGCTCAATGGGTTCCTCATCCCTCTTCAAATTCATCAAGGGTGAAGTCAAAGCTGAGAATATTATCCGAGTGGCGCAACGAAAGCATCTGATGGCCTACCTAAAGATGACTTCAATGGGATGTCCAAATCTAAGGATGGAAGGAAAGGCAAATGCCTTGCTTGCAATAAGTTCGGCCATTATGCAAAGGAGTGTTCGACTAGTAGGGACACATCACTTGATGATGATAACAATCATTCCAGGGACATCTTCAATGATTGAAGGAATGCAGGTCATCAAGGAAATGGCCAACTCTTCAAAGAAAGCAAGGAACCACAGGTATGAAGAATCAAATGTTGTTGGCCCTCTCCTCCAAACTCTTTGGGAATCTGGCTTATTGATTGTAGTGCTTCAAGGCACTTTATTGGATAGAAGGGTGCTCTCTCTAATTTGGTAGAGATGGAAACAATCGCGGATTATACTTGGAGTCAATGCCACCTATCCCGGAAAGGGTGTAGGGAATGTTACCCCTAAATTGAATGAGGGTAACTCGATTCATTTACAAGAATATCTTTTATGTACGTGATCGCAAGAAGAACCCGGTGTCCATTTCGACAATGGAAGTCAAAGGTTTC
Source organism: Pinus taeda (assembly GCA_000404065.3). NCBI lineage: Eukaryota > Viridiplantae > Streptophyta > Pinopsida > Pinales > Pinaceae > Pinus > Pinus taeda. The sequence goes on from APFE030581881.1 coordinate 126,701, forward strand.
AAGGTGGCATTCATCGATGGACAGGTACGTGTTTAAAATCGAACTTTCAAAGATGCTTTTATCCTTGAGTTCAGAATTGGCAATTTGTATCAAGTTGCAGGAAGTCCATTGGGGAGCATGTCAATTGACACATCTCATCTATAACACCAGAGGTCTATTATGGGGCCCTACCCGATGTGAGTTAAATGGTAACAGGGATGCCTGAATTCAAGAAGAGCATGAAAGTACATGTCTGAGATGTACTGAAGGAAAATCTTACAAGGTGACATTCCTCTCATGTAGTAGTTCCACAGGTTTGGAACAACACGAGGGGTTTGAGATTCATGATTGGGAATCTCATGTGTGCAGGTGGAAAAAAGCCCTCTATGGCTTGAAGCAAAACACCCTGGGCTTAGTATGAGAGGAGTATAGCTGTCAGATGAAGCTGAGATTCACTAAGAGTGAAGCCGATCCAAACCATTGTTTGAAGGTTGCAGATAATAGACCTCTCATCCCGACACCTTCTGAGAACAACCTATCTTTGATAGGTGCAGACCCTGTCACTTGCAGAAGTAAGAGGCAGTGGGATTCCGGATGTGGAATGGTAAACTGCAAGCCCGTGACTACCTCGAGGATCTTAACTTTTAGAAGTTATATGGTGATGATGCTAGACCAGATTGGGGAAATGCCTCTGAGTTTCACAAACTCATTTGCATTGATGTTCTTGGTGAATTTCCGTCCGGATATTTGTTTTGCAGTTAGCATGGTGAGCTCATATTTGGTTGAGCCTTACTAGATTGGTGTCAAGAATCTTCTGAGATATCTTCGTGGCACAATCTCTCATGGATTGAGATACATTGTCGGAAAGATGAAACTGCATGATTATTCGAATGTTGACTGGGCAGGCAGTGTGGAGGATCACTAGAGCACTTCTCATTGTTGGTTCTCTTTGGATCCTGCTTCGATATCATGGATGAGCAGGAAGTAGAAGTCGGTTGCTATAAGCACCGCCGAGATCGAATACATAGCTACGAGTATGATCTCGTGTGAAGCTGCCTGGTTGTGGAAGCTCTCAAGTGAGCTGTTTGTACACATGATGAATACCACTGTGATTCTCTGTGACAACCAGAGGGGGGGTTCGATTATTGAGGAATCCCATATTCGATGATTTCTCCAACAGATAGACATCAAATACTGCCTTATTTGGGATATGGTAAGTCGATGAGCGAGGAGGCTCCATTGCATTGAGACTGATGTACAGGTCACAGACATTTTGTCAAAGCCTAGGGGAAGGGTCAAATCTGTGACTTTCCCAAACGACTTGGAGTTGTTGAGAGACCTTCTTATAAGGGTCTTGCATGTTGCATGCATTGAGCTCTGGGAGCTCTAGGGGGTTTGGGGTACTTACTTGGAGCTTCATACGACCACAGGGCGACTCACCCTCCCCTGGTGGTGTGCTATGTCCAGGATGACAGGTTCAACCTTCCCCTGTGATACCCCGTGGTGACTGTGGAACAGGATGATTAGTTCTCCTATGGGTCGGGATGATTAGTTATCCTGTGGAAACTGTGAAACGGGATGATTAGTTCTCCTGTGGGCTGGAATGATTAGTTCTCCTGTGGCAACTGTGAAACAAGATGATTAGTTCTCTTGTGGGCCGGGATGACTAGTTCTCCCGTGGCGACTTCGGGGCAGGATGATTCGTTCTCCTGTGGACAGGATGATTAGTTCTCCTGTCGAGGCATCCTACCCATGCAATCTGGGACTCATGGGAAGTATCTCTCATTTGATCAATGAGCAGGGAAATGGGGTTAGGGACCAGAGTAGTACTATCGATGGACGCATCGTTGTATCTACTGTACTCCCTATGCTAGGATGACCTCCATTGATCTGGGATCAATGAAACTAATCTGGGATCAATGAAACTGATCTGAGATTAGTATGAGTGGTTTGAGACACTCTCTTGTGATATTGATCTAGGATTAATAAAACTGACTTCGAGTTAGTAAGAGTGATATGACACACTCTCTTCATATGAAACTGACTTTGGGTCAGTAGAGAATGGTATGAGACATTCTCGATCAATTCTTCTTCTTCATGGTTCAACAGAGCAAAATTGAGCAGAGCGGAGCTCAACAGTGCAGAACTGAGCAGAGCAGAGTAGAGTAGTGTCGGGCACTGATGGCATAGATAGTACAGTCGGACATATGGATCAACAGATGGAGTTCTCCCTAGTTGAGAGGGAGTGTTAAAATTGGCAAGTAGGGCCAAATTCCATGTGGGTCATCTTATTTATGGCAGCTGATATTTTTCTTGGATCCCTCTCATCGAGAGGTGTAGGATTGATCTAAAGATCATCCGATTCTGATAAGTATTCATCGAGTTATGAATTTATTTGTGTTATAAGACAATTTGTCAAGGTTGGCCAGCAACCAAATAAACGCATCATGTGCTCAACGTTTTAGTATAAAAGGAGATGACTTGAGAGTCATTTTACACACAAATTCTCTCTTGATTTCTCTCCACTTGTCTTGGGTTTTAGTGTGAGAGAAATCTAGGAGGAAGAAGCCCTAATGCTGCCCTATGGAGAAGCCCTAAACATTGGTCTATCCTGCCCTATGGAGAAGCCCTAATTCTGCCCTAGGGAGAAGCCCTAAACATTGGTCTATCCTGCCCTAGCCGCAGATCCATGATGCCCTAGCTGCAGGCCACTTCAAGTGACCGAATTGTTGGATGGAGGGCCAAGGATTTAGGGCCGAGAGGGCAGGCTGCAAGGCCGAGTAGATGAGGAACTAAACACTGGAAATTAAGTGACTGTTTGGGCATGTTGAGGAGACTGAAAGCTACAGCAGGCATGGTGCTGCAAAATTGGGACAGCAGCATGGTACAACAATGCAAATTGGGACAGCAAGCATGGTGCTTCAAATTGGGACAGCAAGCATGGTGCTGCAAAATTGGGACAGCAACATGTTACAACAATGCAAATTGGGACAGCAAGCATGGTGCTGCAAATTGGGACATTAAGCATGGTACAACAATGCTTCAATGGGACAACAACAGACATGGTGCTGCAAGGGACAGCAACAAGACATGGTGCTGCAATAACAATTGGAACAACAACAAGACATAGTGCTGCAATAGCTATTGGGATAGCAGCAAGACATGGTGCTGCAATAGCAATTGGTACAGCAGCAAGACATAGGGCTGCAATAGTAATTGGGACAACAGCAAGGCATGGTGCTGCAATAGCAATTGGGACAGCAGCAAGACATAGTGCTGCAATAGCAATTGGGACAACAATATGGTAAGCAAGGTGCAGTGAGCACATGGTGGCAGAACAAGGTGCAGCAATGGCACATGATGGTACATGATATAGTACAGTGATGGGTACTGTCATGATTGATGAAGCATGATAAGATGCAACATTTTGATGATGGGTGCAGCATGATGATGAGATGCAATATGATGATAGGTGAAGGAGTCACATTGGAGAATCAGTTGAAGCAGGATGTCTTCAAGTGATCTCATGTATCAACTTCTTAGAGATGATCTATGCTCTTATCTAGATAAGTCAACGTGTTGACTTCTGTTGTAATTGTACTATCTCTCTCTCTTTGCTGAACTATTGAAGAACATATAAGAAGAATTGATCAAGGGTTTCCCCACATTGGGTTTTGTCCCTGGCTAGCGCCACATCTTGTGTCCTCTTGTCTTGGCTTGTCTTCTGCAATTTATGTTTATGTTCTATCTGCAGTTTACTTTAATGCTGATGTGATTGCTAATCTGAGAAAGATATTGAGCTAACTATGAAAATTGAAATAAATTGCTCTAAGCATGGAACATACCTAAAATTAACAACATGGAAGTCCCAGACCCAGTGGCTCTACATACATTTGAGGCAAGTAATTGAACCAATCTTATGGATGTAAGTCTATTGTTATGCTTGAGACTGAAATCATGATAATGAATTTTCTTACCGTAGTGCTGGAGTTAGTCATACTAGGACAGTTGCCAGTTTTCATGGGAATTTGATTAGCGGTCAACACTCTGTCTTGTTGCTGTCCATAGGTCCAGTTAATGCACGTATGACTGTTGTGTGTTTATAAGTGACACATTCATTGTGGTTAAACATCATTTAATGGTCATCCTTTTTGTAAAATTGCACATGATGACCCTATTGATAAATCCAGCATTGGAATGGCACTAATGAACAACTCCTATAGTTTACTAGGGCACTCTGGTTTCTACCCTGTCTAAGGTTGTCATGTACATTTTGTGAGTGCTAATCTTATTAAGCCTTTATATACAGGCTCTAAACTGTTAACATAGAACTACCTTATTTTATCCTATCTCGTGTTTCCTTATGCGTGTGTATCTCTCCCTTCTGTTTGTGCTGCTTTTGGTTGGAAGAAGAAGGGTACAAGTCTACTAACCCAGGAAACGACTTAGCTATCCTTTCAGGGAGGTCAAGGAATACAGGCAAAAGCAACTCTAGAAGTTTTGAGAAAGGCAATACTGGGCATATTGACTCTTGAGTGATTCTTTTACTAGACATTTAAACCTTGGACACGAAATTACCCAGCAGAGATTTACATCACTGATGAACTTGTGCACTAAATCCAAGTACTTGACTCCCTTCACGGTGAATTATTGTAATAGTGATTTTGGCTTAAATAGATTATGTGTCCGTCTGATTTGGACCATACAGGATTGAGAATTCTTTATAAGTGTCTATTATTTGTTGCTGATGATGCTCGGGCAGACTTCATAAGACAATTGATGACCTGTGATGAACTTGCTGAAATTCCCTTTTTAGTACGTGTTTCATTTCTCTCGAGTCTTATCTAAGCATGTTGCTAAATTTCTAATTGTTCTGTCTATAGACGGTATTGAAAATATTTCGAACTCTGGTGTCTGGTAGGTCCCACGATTATCCAAAACAGAAAGTATCCTTCTGGAAATGACTGCTAACTGTCATATTTGAATTGCAGAACAATTGAGATAGTGGCCAGTAAAGCAATTGGATAATATGTACCTATTTAGAAATATATTTAATCCAAAGAAATATCATGATAAAAGAAATCATCTGTTACTGCAGGCTATTTCACCTTGTCTATGTAGCAAGATAAAAATTAAATTTGTCAGTAGGGCAACCGATATTGACATGTTTTTCAAGCTCATAAGGGATTCCTTGAGTTCTCAACTATTAACTGTCTATGAACTATCTTTTCGAACTGTTGCAATTAACCCTTACATGGGTTAGTTCTGATAGTTGGTTAGATTTCAGATTTATTATTGAGCTTTTGGCTTGCTTCAAGATTTTTGAATCTGGCTATGGGAAGGTCTGAATAGCTAAAATTGGTATTGCTACCAATAATTACAATTCTTTGTACCTCTTGACTGTGACTACTCTTGTAGCTAGACTCTGTCCTTGAAACAGAGTATGATCATACACATCATATATGCAGTTGTAGCAATATGATGACTAATGAGTTACAAGTAGTTTTCAACTAAACTCAGAGATATGCCAAGCCACTTTTCTGCAATTTATTCAAAGGTGCGTAATCCTTCTCGTCATGAACCTTATATGGACAGTATTGTCTATAGGACGAGATCAGAAATGTGTTACTCATCCTTGTTCACTAAATAAACACAGTAAGTTTTATAGCTGACCCAACTAAGGTTTTATTTTTTTACTATGGTTCAGACAATATATATATATAGAACATTGAAGATAGACTGAGTTCTAGTAGATTGCAAATTGTTGGTTGGCATGACAGATAATTACAAATAAGGGTTAGAATTCTGTTATGGTTCTGGTCTGTCCAGTGGATTATTTGGTTGGATATAAAAACATTGTTTGCAAGAAATAAACCTTGTGTGCACTGGTTGAGTTTTCTATCATACCCCATGTGTAACATCTTGGTGTTCCAGATTACTGTCAGAGTTGTGAGAAATTACATACTACAAAGTGCCAGTAAAAGTTGATCTAGGCATTTGCTAGTCACATGCAGCATATACTAATCTAGAGTCATAGCAAACTTCTGCCTAGTTTATTGAGTAATGAGATCCCATTGAAGTAAATGCTGCTGGGTTTATTAATACTGCCTCAGGGCTAGGGTTTCCTTTGACATACCTTTCCACTGCATTCTGCTTGTTGGTCAATGGTTGGGTTAAATCTGCTTGGTTGTCCATTAGGGAAAGTTGAAGGTTAAGGGGAATATCTTCACCTATTTGCTTGTATGCCATCAATTAAATTGCATCTTGAGATATATGTATATGTATACAAAAAAACAAAAAAAAAGAAGGAAAAGTATCCCAAGGGTAGGTTGTTACAAGTGGTATCAGAGCATGAGTTGCAACACTGGGCCTGCACAGGCCAAAGACAGAGCATATAAGGTGGGATTAAGAGCATGCAGCTCACTTTGCAAGGTAGGCCTTGGAACTTGGGCTCTTGTAAAAATGGAGAATTGCTAAAATAGCATATTTTCAAAACCTAATAAAACTCATTGTGTAGCCAGTTTTGACTGGATGCATAACTTTAAACGATTTGGATTTTGAATTGAAAAGAAAATCTTTGCTGAAAAAGAAATAAACAGGGACAGAATATGGCCATTGACTGCTCTTTGACCTATGGTCACACTAAAAGACTGTGCAGCTGTTCTTATATACACATATTCTGTCCCTGCTCGTATATCTGGTACTCTTACGCGTGTAAGAAATCTAGCTGAAGCCTATGGCAGTGGACAAGTATACAAGCTCTGTGTTCAATGACAGTTAATGATGTGTTGGGCACGTTATTCCATCACAGGGCATGCAATGGTTTTAATTCTACTCTGTTTCAACTTATCCTATCTAGCGTCATAATGCAATCTGTAGCGACTTGTGAACCTCACTTTTATAGCCATAAGACCTGCAAATGGTAAATCTTTTGAGTTCAACTCTAGTGGCACTAATGTTATGAATATAGTTCATAAGAAATGAGACCCTTGAAATGGAAAGATAGTTGGTGAACCAGGCTTATATTGCTGATGTTTCACGTTCCTTAGAAATCAAATTGTTCATCGTATAGTCTCATCAAATGAGGATGGGGATTGTTCAATGTTTCAGCTATATCTACATTCTGGATACTAGAAACCAAATTTTCATAAATAAACTGAACACAACCACCATCATAATTGAGCCTACAAATGTTAGGTTGACACAAATAGGGCTCTGCCATTAGTAAATAGAATCTAACATGAGCAATTTGAGTACCATGGTCAAGTGGAACTAATGATCTAATAATCTGCTTTGCAAAGAGGATAATCAATCTGTTTAAGGCAAAATATAAGTGTTGGAAAATAAAGAAGATAAACACTTTTAGCATGCTTCATTTCCGACTTTTTTGGCGTGAAGTGGTAAAAATGATTATCTCTGATTGATAACCATACAATTGGTCTAGATTGGCCTTTGTGGTGATGTGGTGATGCTTGCTACATAGACTAGTGATGCAAAATATATGTGTAATTTGAAGAAAGGACAATGACACTGTACACCCAATCAAGATATTTTTTTAGATGGACAGGTAATTTTAGATGGGCATTCCTTTCCACACAGTTTAATATTACTCAGTGTCATCTAGAGGACAGGCAGACATTACAGTCGATGTGAACAAGGAATAGTTTCCAGGAAAATAGCTTGCCTGTAGTTAACATTTCTCAAGTTAGGAAATATCACAGCCAGTTTTTCAAATATTATATTAATGTTTGCAAGATCCTAAATCTATATCCTTTCTGTCCCATCACCTATCCCAAAACCTTCAGGCATGTATCATCATTCATGGATGGTTTCGACTTTCTCTTAAACCCTGCTATTGCTGATGTTGCTTCTTCTCAGTCATAGCATTTGAGCTAACTTAGTCATTGCATTAGAGTTGGAGATCACAAACTAACGAGATCAAATGACAAATCCAAGAGTTGTATCAAAAGTGTTCCTCCCTATGCGTAGTTACTCTTGTTTGAGGAAATAATGATGTTCTAGGGTTCTTCACGTTGACTTGCCAATAAATAAGAATCATTTTTAATAATTTATAATCTTTTTATATATAAAAAGGAAACTAATTACTTGGGGAGAATGTTTGTCATTAAGAACACATTAAAGACATAGATACTTGGATAGAATTATATCTAAATGAGTAGTGAATCATTCAGGATTCAATTGCAACTACCTTGTTGATGGGCATAATAGATGCTAATTCCAACTATAACTTGATGATTTTATCATTATTCTTCAAAGGCATCTTCATATTTACTAAAATGTAGACTAGAATATTTTGTAGACTCTTTTCAATCATTCATTGTATGCCATTTAGACAAATTGTACTTTTGTTACTAGAAGTCATTAAACATTTGGCTTTTTCACCTTTACCTATACAGCTCTTTTTGACATTTACGAGTCATTTAGGATTTGGATTTTTGATAAGAGTGAGTGATGATTTTCCTTGGTTACTCCTGAGAGTGGCTCGGACTGAGATAGTGACGCTCCCATTGTCGATGGTCCTGATGTGTTTGTACAGCGGATGGATGTAAATGATCAATCAACGATATTAACTTCTTGATGCTCATTTGATGTTGATTTCTTTTAGCTCCCTTTTAGTTCCCTATCTACTGTTAATTTTCAGTTGTAATTTTTGACTTTAGTTATTGATGATTGAGTCTTTGAATTGCCACCTTTTATGATTTTTCAGTAATTTTAATTTACTATTTCAAACTTGAGTATCTACTATTTAGCATTTACTTAGTACTATGTGGAATGAATGTATTTATGTTATAACTTAAAAATTTGAACTTGAACTGGTGATGTGCACGCATCATTGATTTAATGTGAGATTTGATAATGATAATGGTGATTGATGAATCATAGTATTTACATTGCATGGTGACAAAATTTATATGGGTTGAATTAGGATTTTTTGTTTTTTGTTTTTACTAAAAATAAAATAATATATCTATATATTTTTAGAGATAGCCCCTTAGTATAGGGACCCCAGTGTACCCCATCCCTGAATTCCCCCTCAAAATTTGTGAGTGGCTCCATACATGCCTAATGTGCGTTTTTAACTTTTACCAGCCCTGTGCCCTGGAAACTTGTGGTGACATTATTAGAAAGCATTGACGAAAGTTCTTGTGTTTTGTTCATTCTAAACTGATCTTCAATGAACCTTCTGTTATAAATAAAAATATATAAAATAATACAAATAATGTAAACAGTAATAATAATAAATAATGATTAATTAACTAGTAATTAGTTAGTGGAGAAGTATGTCCCTAAGGACCATTGGTGAAGAGATATCTGCCTAGGTATATAAGCAGGCCCTCACCGTCTTTTGTAATCATCTCATATCTTCAATACAATTCTTATATAATATATCACTGTCCTATCATGGATATTTACATATACCAGATATTCTGAGTATACGAACTTTGTTCATTCCACCTTATACAGTGAACTTGCTCATATAGCAATGCTGTTTGGCACTGAACTTTCCCATAGAGTGATGCCTTTTTTTGTCATGTCCTAGACAACTGGTTCTAAAATTATCTTCCAGTTTGGATGAAATTTCCACGAGCGTCTCTTTGCATTCTTTAAGCAGTACAAAAATATTTTTTGCTCTTCAAGGATCCTGCCACATTTAGTCCTGTCTACTTCAAAGGTTGATGTGTTTCCATTGATTTTTTCATCCTATGTAAATCGCCAACTTGATATCTTTACCCAATTCATAATCATTAGTGTGGATAGTTTAATGATTTATATTTTTTATCTTTCCACTTTCCTACTAATTGCCCTCTATCACTCTATTTGCTTCATGGGTGAAAAGAGGCTATTCCAGCATTAAATGAGCCAAGTTGATTCCTTCGTTGGTCCATTCATCATACCAGCTGCTGAAATATATTCCAACATGAATAAATCTACTCTCAAGACCAATACGTAACAACTCTGTCAATTTTCCAGTCCTACTTGTACATTATTGGTTATTGGTATGTCCCTGAAACGGGGTTGATATGCCGCTGGATCCAGATATTATTGCTAGGGCATGGTCATGATATGTGCTGTATGTGCCTTCATATATCTGGACCTGTATCTCAAAAAAGAAATCTCATAACAGATGATTTTCAAGCTCTGCCTATTTTCAGAAGCCCTCTTATTTCAAGAAACTTATATTTTAACAGAACAAAGATGATACACTTAGGCCAACTAGCTGGTCCTCAAACTTAACTGGTTGTGTGTTTCTGTGCAAGAATATCTGATAATACATGTGACTGAACATGTAAGGCTTAGAGTCTTAACACCACAATATGCAGATTCTCTCATAGCAGACTTGCCTCTAATGCAGATATCAGATCTTTCTTCTTTGATATCATTTACAAGAGCTAGAACCCTAGATGGGGTTACCTCACATAAACACAATAGAGAGATTTATGCGATAACCCTAATTGATATTATGATTAACTAGTGCAATTGCTACAACGAGATTCACTTATCTTATAAAGACTTCGAGAGGTCTTATTTGTCGAAAACCCTGAAAGCTAAAAGCCTAATAATAATGGAAACCCTAGCTTTTATATCCTAAGTCACTAGCGCAACGTTATTACACGTGTAAGCCTTATATTCTAACAGTTATACTCTTGTGAGAGTTTTACTAGATGAGATCAGTTATTTCTTGCTTTTTCACCCTTTCTTTCTCTAATTCATCAACCAATATTTGCATAAGGTCTTATTGAAGTGTATCTACTTACCAAGTATGAAAAGCGTTGGTTTTGCCCAAAGTCAATGAGGTGTTATGAAGGTACATGATACTACTTACTTTTGATTTGACAGAAAGGCAGAAACAATATGTAAAGACAAACACAAATTATGGTTATTAGCAAAATCTAGAATATGTCATAGATGCAAATAAGGCCTGGACAGTAAGAAATAAGAATAAGAATATAAACTGCTTATGTTGATTCTTCAGATTTAGGATCAAAACAGAAGCAATATGTTAAGAGTCAAGACGAGTACAAAACTGAGAATATTTGCAGTTGTGGGTGGATTGCCAGAAACAACTGTTATATGGAGATGAGAATGGAGAATTCCTTACCTCAAATCTTTTTTACATTGTAATATTAATCTGAATAATAAATTCACTATGTACAGAGAGTAGGGCTTATAAATGTTGTAAATGCAAGAGTTAATAATTGATTGTATGAAAGTACTTGAAGGCATGCATGAACTATGGAAATGAATAATGCACGGTTGTGCATAACATACATACTGGCATGTAGTTCTGTCATAGCAGACACATACTATCACATTGTAGTGACCCTCAGTTCCAATTGTGAACATGGTTCAGCTTGTGCACATTTAGCATTTTGCAACAGAGCAATGGAGAACCTAACTTGTATGTAGGCAATGGAGAGCTACAGGGCAACAAGTTTACCTGCACATGGAAAGACCCAGTGATGGAGAGAGGGGAAGGGGGCAGAATTTGTTATACATGTATATAGGGTATGATGGCGGAAAGTGCCATGAATACTGGACTCAGGACATTGAGTCAAGTTTGGCGATTCTTTCATTTGATGATTGATGTGCTATGATTTGGAATTTTACTGCATGATATGATTTATGGACATGCATGGCCATGTTGTTTTTGTTTGCGTTTGTGATTGCAATTGATTGCGATTGTAGATATTAATTCTCTTTTGTGATGTTGCCTCTTGCATTACTTGTTGATTTTATTATTGCCCCTTGATTTGCATACTTGGAGGCCTTGGGGCAAGATGGTTGGGTGGCAGGGAAGCCACAAATTTCTAAGGAAGAGGCAATATATGGTTCACATGGATAAAAACATGTCAGGAAAACAAGGTAACATGTAACACCATAAGGCAAGTTGGCAGAAACATGGCAACAGGTATATGCAAAGGAAAAGAGTAAGTGGCATATGATATGGCAACCAAGTAGGCTATTTGGTTCTGCAAGATGACGGACCACAAAAATGGTAAAAGGGAGTTCTTTTAACCCTAATTTTAGTTGCACATGTGCTTATATATTGAATATATGACTATGTTGATACATATGTATATATGAGGATGCCATTTTGACTGATAGGCTTTGTCAGGAGACAGGCTTTGTCAGTAGTCATTCTTGTGAAAGAATGATGGATGCATGCGGTACAACGAGGAAGAAGACGTATAGGTGGAGCAAGTGCTCTAGACTCCATAGTGAAGCTCAAAACAGAGTTCTAGATTCCTATATTGATTTGTGGTGGAGGTATAAGCCTTTGGACAACCTTATTTTGGTCTATATGTGCATGTGTTGTACATGTGTACACATTGTACAATGTCATATGTGTGTTAGTGCTATATGTATGGGGCATCATGTTTTGTGTACGCGGTTTAGTGCCACATGTATATGTATACATTTTTGTACTTGTCTGAGCCCACATGTTATGTATTGTTTCTGGGTGGAGGCAGGATAGTTTTTGGATTCCCAATATTTCTGTCAACAGAACACTACCTGGTTTGGTAGCACCCATAGTCACAAATGGACTTCAGGGTGGAGGTGAACCTCTGGATTCCCTTATTGCTGATTTCAGGGTGGAGACAGAAGGCTCAGGATTCCCTTGAGGGTGGAGGTATCAACCTTTGGATTCCCTTATTGTTGATTTGAGGGTGGAGACATAAGTCTCTTTGTAATGAACAAAGTTCGTATACGCAGCAGACTACTTCAGAAGATCTAAAATATATAAACATCCATGATAGGACAATAATATATTATAGAAGAATATTTGAATACAAGTGAGATGATTGAGTTACAAATGAGAGTCTGTGTTATATACCTAGGTAGGTACCCTTTCATGAATGGTCATGTCCTTAGGGACATGCCACTTGATTAACTAATTACTGTTTAATTAACTATTCCTTATTATTATTATATTTATATTTTATTCATAACATTGCCTTCCTCTTCGAAAAGATTTGTCCTCCTTATTGTTGACAAGGCATATCATCTGTTTCTTTTTCTTTTAATCTTTTCACATCTTTCGAAACTCTTCGAATTCTTGGAGTTGTCATCTTCGTTGATACAAGATGATAGTATCTTTTAAGAGATAAACTAAATTTTCGCACTGAGAAGGGATCTGACCATCTTAAATCAATCTTCTAGTGGAATCTTGCGGTTACTGAAAATTTGAGATGGATTTTTTCACAAGATTGAATTATGGTGACATCGACGTTCTTGGGAACAAAAGTCACTTTTTTCTGGTTGAGATATTTGCTTTTATAATTTGGATGGCGATAAGGAGTTCTTGTGATATGATCTGTCAATTTGTTTGTGGTAATTTCATGGTTTATTGAAGGATTTCTTTTAGGTACAAAAGTTCCTTGATTAATTGTGAAATCTTCACTTGAAATTTCCATTGCTTGAACTGCAACTTTTGAGTACATTTTTGTTTCAACTGGTTTATCCTCTTCTTGAATTGTGATATGAACTGGATTAGTATTCGTCCCCTTATCTTCAACTTGGGCTGTTACGATTGGAGACTTCGATACTTTTTTCATGATTAGTTCTAATTTGTCTTTCAATGATTTTTTATCATCCTTAAGTTTCCTAATTTGAGTGTAGACTTTGATTATGGTTTTTTAGACGTAAGAATTCTTTACTTTCTGATCCATCAAACTTATTTTCAATGTTTTGAATTTTAAACATTTAACCTTTTAGATCTCTGATTTGTTCTAACAACCTTTGATTTAGGTCTTTTAAGCACAAATTTTCGTTTTCCTTCTCTGATAGAATTTCGTTGAATTTCTTCTCTGACACATTCTTTTTCTTCTTTTAATTTTTTCTTTCTTTCCTTAGACTTCTTGACTTTCGCAAGTAATTTTTGGCTATGGTCCCTTAGACGCAAAATTTCCTCGTCCTTTTCTATTAATTTTTGTTCTTGTTTTACAAGTTTTTCCTCTCGTTCAATCATTTGCCTCAGTACATCATCTTGACATTCTTCCGCATTAAATAATTTTCCACACGTTGGACAACATAATTTGCAATTTTTATGAATCTGTGGATATTCAATTTGTGTTATACAAAACGAACATTTAGTCCAAAATAATGATTGTTGTGTGGAACTTATCTTCTGTTCTTTCTTTGAATTCCTTTCCCAAATCACTTTTATAATATTTCTAATTTTTTTTTTTTGTTAATTTTTTTTTTTTAAATTTTTTTTGTGGGTTTTTTTTTGTAATTATATATGTGTGTGTGTGTTTTGAAATTTCTGTTTTTTATATAATTTTTTTCTTCTTCTTTGAATTACCTTTTTTCTAATGTTTTTTTTCCTAATCTTATATATATAATATATATATATATATTATTTTTTTAATTCCTTTTTTTTTTAATGGCCAAGGGCTAATTGGCAAAAATGGAGAAACTCCAAAAGCTTGTAGCGAAATGCTTCAATAATAACGAAGTTGACGAATTTTGATGGTTAAAAACTTAGATCGGAGAACGAGGCTCTTGTGCAGTGGTTGAGTGGTCGGAGGATCGAACAACTCTAATACCAAATGTAACGAACAAAGTTTGTATACGCAGTAGACTACTTCAGAAGATTTGAAATATGTAAACATCCATGATATGACAATAATATATTATAGAAGAATATTTGAATACAAGTGAGATGATTGAGTTACAAATGGGTGTCTGCTTTATATGCCTAGGCAGATACCCTTTCATGAATGATCATGTTCTTAGGGACATGCCTCTTGATTAACTCATTACTATTTAATTAACTATTCTCTATTATTATTATATTTATATTTTATTCATAACACTTTGGATTCCCTTGAGGGTGGAGGTATCAACCTCTGGATTCCCTTATTGCTGATTTTAGGGTGGAGACATAAGTCTTTGGATTCCCTTGAGGGTGGAGGTATCAACCTCCAGATTCCCTTATTGCTGATTTCGGGTGGAGTTATCAACCTCTAGATTCTCTTATTGCTGATTTCAGGTGGAGGCATAAGTCTCTGGATTCCTTGAGGGTGGAGGTATTAACATCTGGATTTCCTTATTGTTGATTTCAGGGTGGAGACATAAGTCTCTAGATTCCCTTGAGGGTGGAGGTGTCAACCTCTAGATTCCCTTATAAGTTATTGCCGATTCAGATGACTAAGTCGGGGTGGAGGTGAAAGCCTCTAGATTCCCTTGTTTTGGAAGAGGATGGAGGTGGGACACCTCTAGGCTTCCTTGATAGACTGATGAACCAGACAAGAGGTACAATCTAAAATTTTGGCCATTTTCTATGATGAAATCTCATGAGAGATTGTATGCGATGTTACAGGAAAGCATGGGAATTGCCTAGACAAGGTGACTGAAGATGAATGAAAAGAGGAATACAACGGTTTGAATATATTAGAGTATGCAACAAACGCATCGAGAAAACTGCAAAGAACTACTTAGGAATTGACAGAGTTTATATATATATATATATATATATCCATTGAGTTGCTGGAC
The DNA here is from genome assembly GCA_000404065.3 of Pinus taeda. Classification (NCBI taxonomy): domain Eukaryota; kingdom Viridiplantae; phylum Streptophyta; class Pinopsida; order Pinales; family Pinaceae; genus Pinus; species Pinus taeda. The sequence continues at coordinate 142,202 of APFE030581881.1, forward strand.
AATCGGCTAAGTACATGAATTGTAAATGTTGTGCAAAGCTATGTATATAAAGCTCCATAAACAATACATGTTTATTTTAAGCATGTCTTTTATGTTGCATATCGGAAAAGAACATCGAGGACAATGCTCCCCCAAGGTGGAGGGGTTTGTGATAGTCCCCCTTGTTATTTCCTTCATGGATTTTAAATAATGTAAGTATTCGAAAAAGAAGAAGAGAGAATTGGGTCATGGGACACATATTCCAAGACTGAAGGAGGATTAATTGCTTAGAGGACTTGTGGTTGTCATGGACCAAAAAGAGGTTGACAGGTGGCATGCAAAGAGAAAAGAAATCAAGTGGCAAAAGATCATTGGCCAATAAGACTTTGGTGGGTGACAAGGCCAACAACCTTAAAAAAATCTGAAACCCAACATTAATTGGGTAGTATATGATTGGTTGGAAAAAAAAATCTAGGGACAGCAAGGCCAAACTGACCCATGAGCCTCCCCCCATGATTAGGGGAGAAGGCAATTTACCTAGGCGGGGGGGAGGGATTTGAGGACATGGAGAGATAAAGGCTTAATGGAGGGGAAGAGGGTTTTCGGCTCTTGAGAAAGACTTTAGCTACATATGAAGCAGGTGTGGTGAGGGGAAGCTCCCTCACAGGAGAGGAAAATCTCTAGATTCCTTGGCCTAAAGGGTGGGAATGGTGAACTCTAGGTTCCCTTAACGACCAAGATGGAGACCAACTCCTTGGAGTCATGGAGAAGAGAATCCTGAGGCCCCCGTGCTTATATTTTTTGGTTTTAGCAGTATAAGTTCTGGAGCCCCTTAATCAGGTAGAGCTACTGTGATTTGAAGGGTGGAGGAAGTATTCCTCTGAAGTCCCTGGTTGGCTTATAATCTCGGTTCCAATCTCAAAAGTAATCCTCTTCTATCTTGGAATATGGTAGGGGGGTGATTGGGTTACAAAAAAGGCTCGGTCGGGTGGAATGCGAAAGTCCCAGACACTGTCACTCTACATACATTTGAGGCAAGTAATTGAACCAATCGTATGGATGTAAGTCTATTGTTATGCTTGAGATTGAATTCATGATAATGAATTTTCTTACTGTAGTGCTGGAGTTAGTCATACTAGGACGGTTGCCAGTTTTCATGGGAATTTGATTAGTGGTCAATGCTTTGTCTTGTTGCTGCCCTAGGTCCAGTTAATGCATGTAAGTAAAACCTCAAACACTATTGTGTGTTTATAAGTGCCACATTCATTGTGGTTAAAGTTTAAACATCATTTAATGGTCATCCTCCTTGTAAAATTGCACATGATGACCCTATTGATAAATCCAACATTGGAATGGCACTAATGAACAACTCCTACAATTTACTAGGGCACTTGGGTTTCTACACTGTCTAAGATTGTCATGAACATTTTGTGAGTGCTAATCTTGCTAAGCCTCTCTATACAGGCTCTAAATTGTGTTAGTTTTTGTAGCATCGGATGTGTTCTAGCCTTGAAATTTTGTGGAGAGGCTAGAATACATGAGATCTCCAAAACCCAAAAATCGTTTCTGGAAATTCCACCTAGAAATGACTAAATTAGATTATTAGTTAGTTTTTAAATATTTCCTAAGTCTAAACTTAGGGAGTATGACTAATTAATCTGAATTAATTAAGTTATGGTGTGAATGTTCTAGAAACTCACATAGTTGACTTCAAGTCAATCCTAGCCATCAATTAAGATCTAATCTTGGCTGTTGAAGTCTTAACATAGGATTATAAGAAGAAGTCGATGTGGCTTGGAGAAATAACTTGTGCAGTTCGATTTCATGAGCAGATCGATTTCCTGAGGAGCAACTTTCAATTGTCGGAGAGAGAGCCAGAGAAATCGAAGCAGCGAGAGAGGGGCAGGGATAGTTAAGCTGGAGGAAGGAATCCAGTTCCGGTGAGTTCATTTGCAAAGAGGCAGAGAAGCTACAAAAAGGCTAACGCAGAGAAGTGCAATAACCTCTAGAGGCAAAGTCGAATTGCTGGGGAGACGCAGAATTTCAATGCCAAACATTGGGTAGAGGTTCTAAAGGCTAGGAGAGTTGTTTTCCCAGACATCAATTGGTTAGACGGATTGAGGAGAAGTTGTTCCAAGCTGAGAGCAGCAACAACTGCGCTAATGTGATGCAGTGACTGCGCAAAGGGAGTTTGGATGACTCAATTTGAGCTAACGTTAGTGTTGGGATTTGCCTGTGGAGTGAGGAATTTCTCTTCACTAGATTTTCTTGCTAGTATTTCTCTGTAGGATTGCCAGTTTCAGCATCCAGTTGTACATAGTTTATTTCTCTATTGCATAATAATAAAACCCTTAGCTGCTGCACCGGTTTTCCCGAGTTGGGTTTTTCCGGGGACATTGGTCCAAAAATAATTGTGTCATTTTATGTGTGTGTGCTAGTATTTCTTCCAGTGTTTATTTCTTTCACAGTTTATTTGTGTAGGTTACAGTGTGATTGATTTAGTATTTGGTGTAGCACATAGTAAATAAATTGTTAAGAATTAATTTAACAATTAGGAGAATTATTTCCAGTTGCTGTAATAGGAATCAGGTTTCCGATTTTTCACATGGTATCAGAGCACAAATGATCGCCAAGAGAGCTCAGTAGTGAAGGAAGAGGGAGTTTCGCTGTTCAAAGAGGGGAAATAGTTTGAAACCCTAGAGGCAGTGCAATCACCTTGTCCAAGAGGTCAAATTCTTGAGGAGAATCGATTTTTCTGAGAGGGATGGAAAATTTCGATCTCTCGAGATTGAGGGTTTCCATAGGCAGAGGGAGCAACCAATATTTTTATTTTATTTATTTATTTATTTTTTAAATTTATTTATTTAATTATTTTTTATATTTTATTATTTATTTATTTATTTTTCTTCAGAGCAGATTTCTAGTTGGACGCAACAGTTTGTTTGAGCAGAACTAATGTCAAATGGAAGAAGAGCACATACCGAGGGAAAATTTTCGTTAGGGAACTTCTAGTCTCAAGACATTCGAATTTCCTTGTAGAGTAGCAACAATGACTGAGTAACAACAGCTGAGCGATGACCGAGTAGCAGTAGCGACATAGCAGAAGTATTGGTCGAGTAACAATAGCTGAGCGACGACCGAGTAGCATCAGCTGAGTAGAAAGGGAAGAGGAGATTTTCAACATCCTCTGAGATGGCCACTATTGAACTACGAGATCAGGACAGGTTGGATGGTGCTTCCAACTATGTTATCTAGAAGGCAAGGATGTCCTTCTTTCTTGATGAATATGGCTTGAAGCCATATATTGATGCAGTGGTAGCTATTCCCCAGGATGCAGATTAGCTGAAGGAATACAAAAAGGAGATGTCGAGGGCAAAGAGGTTGATACTTGATGTTGTTCAAGATCACATTGTATCACACATAGCAGGCCAGGGAACGACCAAGGAAATGTGGGATACACTTTCCATGTTATACCAAAGCACTTCCGAGCAGGGGAAGATGTACTTGGAGGAGAAGTTGAGATGCATCAAGATGCAGAAAAGGGAATACATAGATCCCTTTCTCACTAGGATTCAGGAGATCTGGGATCAATTATTAGCTATTGGGGCAACACCTCAAGCTACAGAGCTAATGCGATTGGCACTAAACAATATCTCCGAGGAGTTGCAAGTATTCGTCCAAAGCATTTTGGGTAGAGAAACTTTGGCAAGGTGGGATAGGATGTGGGCCAATTTGCAGCAGGAGGAGTTGAGATGAGACTTAGTGAAGAACTCCATCAGTGGCAGCAGTAGTGGATCAAAGCAGGTGAAGGAGGAGGAGAATGTGGCCCTCACATTGAAGGGTCCTGGTCAAGGACAGGCGGAGAAGAGGAAGAAGAAGAAGGACCTGTCAAAGGTCAAGTGCTTCAGATGTGGTGAGTTTTGTCACTATAGTATCCAGTGTCCTCTCAGGAAGAAGGACAAGGAGGAGATGCAACATCAACAAAGATTGATAGGCTTTCCTCCAGGCTGTAGGAAGACTTCACCATGTTTGCTGACACACCCCTAGGAGTAAAGTGGGGTGACTTGGTGCTGTAGCTTCAAAGTGCTACAGATGGGCAGGATTCTTGAGGAGGTCCATTTCTTGAATCAATACCTTGCTATGGGGGCCCACAATATTTAATAGCAGGATGGATCAGTGGCAGTAGATGCAGTTAGATGCCAAAGTGACAGATGCAGAGTCTAGTTGCAGTCAGACGTTGGGGAGCGCAGTGTAGAGTTGGCAACAGTGCAAATGCCTCAATGATAGTGCAGATACTAGCAACAGTTAGGACTGGGTGACAGATGCATCATACTGATCACAATCGATTCAGTATTTAGGATGCTTTTCAGTTGTAGATATTGCAGTTGCAACAACAACAGATAAAGAGGGAGTTGCAGTGCAGATGCAGTGTTGACAACAGTTCAACAGGGTTAGCAACAACACAGATGCAACAGATATCAGAGTTGCGTAGTAGTTGGTGGCAGCAGCAGCCAAACATCAATAGCGTGACAGGAGATGATGCAGAGACAGGGTGTTGTTACAGGAGGCAGCAACACTAGAACACATTCCTCGCTAAGAGGGAATGTTAGTTTCTGTAGCAACAGATGTGTTCTAGCCTTGAAATTTTGTGGATAGGTTAGAATACATGAGATCTCCAAAACCCAGAAATCGTTTCTGGAAATTCCACATAGAAATGACTTAATTAGATTATTAGCCAGTTTTTAAATATTTCCTAAGTCTAAGCTTAGGGAATATGACTAATTAATCAAAATTAATTAAGTTATGGTGTGAATGTTTTAGAAACTCACACGGATCGACTTCGAGTAATCCTAGCCATCGATTAAGATCTAATCTTGGCCGTTGAAGCCTCAATAGAGGATTATAAGAAGAAGTCGATGGGGCTTGGAGAAATAACTTGTGCAGTTCGATTTCATGAGCAGATCGATTTTCTTGAGTAGCAACATTCAGTTGTCAGAGAGAGAGCCAGAGAAAAGCAGTGAGAGAGGGGTAGGGACAGTGAACCTGGAGGAAGGAATCTTGTTCCGGTGAGTTCATTTGTAGAGAGGCAGAGAAGCCATAGAGAGGCTGACACAGAGCAACGTAGTAACCTCTAGAGGCAAAGTCGAATTGTTGGGGAGAAGCAAAATTTCAGTGCCAAAAGCTGGGTAGAGGTTCCAAAGGCCAAGAGAGATGTTTTCTCAGACAATAGTTGGTCAGACGGCTTGAGAAGAAGCTGTTCCAAGATGAAAGCAACAAAAATTGCGCTAGGGTGATGCAACGACTGCACAAAGGTAGTTTGGATGGTTCAATTTGAAAGGAGGTCAGTGCTGGGATTTGGTTGTGTAGTGAGGAATTTCTCCTCACTAGATTTTCTTGCCAGTATTTCTCTATAGGATTGCCAATTTCGACATCCAGTTGTACTCAGTTTATTTTATTGCTGCATAATAATAAAACCCTCAGCTGCTGTCTCGGTTTTTCCGAGTTGGGTTTTTTCGGGGACATTGGTCCAAAAATAATTGTCATTTTATGTGTGCTAGTATTTCTTCCGCAGTTTATTTGTGTAGGTTGCAGTGTGATTGATTCAGTATTTGCTGTAGCACATAGTAAGTAAATTGTTAAGAATTAATTTAACAATTAGGAGAATTATTTCCAGTTGCTGCAATAGGAATCGGGTTTCCGATTTTTCACAAATTGTTAAAATAGAACTAACTTATTTTATCATATCTGTTGCATTTCCTTATCTGTGTGTATCTCTCCCTTCCGTTTGTGTTGCTTTTTGTTGGAAAAAGAAGGGTACAAGTATATTAACCTAGGAAATGACTTAGCTATCCATTCAGGGAGGTCGAGAAATACAGGCAAAAGCAACTCTAGAAGTTTTGAGAAAGGAAATATTGGGCATATTGAGTAATTCTTTTACTAGACATTTAAACTGTGGACACGAAATTACCCAACAAAGATTTACATCATTGATGAACTTGTGCGTTAAATCCAGGCACTTGACTCCCTTCATGGTGAAATATTGTAATAGTGATTTTGGCTTTAAATAGACTGTGTCCGTCTGAGTTGGACCATACAGGATTGTGAATTCTTTATAAGTCTATCTTGTTTGTTGCTGATGATGGTCAGGCAGACTTCTTAAAACAATTGATGACTTGTGATGAACTTGTTGAAATTCCTTTTATAGTACATGCTTCATTTCTCTCAAGTCTTATCTAAGCATGCTGCTAAATTTCTAGTCTTTTTGTGTGTATAGATGGTATTGAAAATATTTCAAACTATGGTGTCTGGTAGGTCCCACAATTATCCAAAACAGAAAGTATCCTTCTGGAAATAACTGCTAACTGTCAATTTGAATTGTAGAACAATTGAGCATAGTGGTTAGTAAAGCAATTGGATAATATGTACCTATTTAGAGATATATTTAATCCAAATAAATGTCATGATAAAAGGACTCATCTTTTCCTGGCACCTGCAGACTATATTTCACCTTGTCTATGTAGCAAAATCAAAATTAAGTTTGTCAGTAGGGCAACCGATATTGATATGCTTTTCAAGCTCATAAGTGATTTCTTAAGTTCTCAACTATTAACTGTCCATGAACTATCTTTTCGAATTGTTGCAATTAACCGTTATAGGGGTTAGTTCTGATGGTTAGATTTTAGATTTATTAGAGGTTTTGGCTTGCTTCAAGGTTTTTGAATTTGGTTATGGGAAGGTCTGAATAGCAAAAATTGGTATTGCTACCAATAATTACAATTCTTTGTATCTCGACTGTGACTACTCTTGTAGCTAGACTCTGTCCTTGAAACATAGTATGATCATACACATCATATAATGCAGTTGTAGCAATATGAAGACTAATGAGTTACAAGTAGTTTGTAACTAAACTTAGAGATATACCAAGCCACGTTTCTGCAATTTATTCAAAGGTGCGTAATCCTTCTCGTCATGAACCTTATATGGACAATATTGTCTATAGGCGGAAATCAATAGTGCATTACCCATCCTTGTTCACTAAAATAAACACAGTAACTTTTATAGCTGACCCAACTAATGTTTTATTTTCTACTATGGTTCAGACAATATATATATATATATATATATAACCTTGAAGATAGACTGAGTTCTAGTAGATTGCAAATTGTTGGTTGGCATGTACAGATAGTTACAAATAAGGGTTAGAATTCTGTTATGGTTCTGGTCTGTCCGTGGATTAGTTGGTTGGATATAAAAACATTGTTTGCAAGAAATAAACCTTGTGTGCACTAGTTGAGTTTTCTATCGTACCCCATGTGTAACACCTTGGTGTTCCAGATTACTTTCAGAGATGTGAGAAATTACATACTACAAAGTGCCAGTAAAAGTTGATCTAGGTATTTGCTAGTCACATGCAACAAATACTGTGAAATTTCCAAGTCTGAAATCCTATTGCAGCAACTGGAATTAATTCTTCTAATTGTTAATTAGTTTAGCAATTTATTTGCTACGACAAATACCAAATTAATCTCATTGCACCTTCACAAATAAACTGCAGATGAAAATAGCGCTGGAAACTGAGAAAATTCTAGTGCACATAAAAAATGATAGTTATTTTTGGACAAATGTCCTCAGAAAAACCCAACTTGGGAAACCGGTGCAGCAACTGATTGTTTTTATTATATGCGTCAGTGAGAAATTCGGAGTACTGGATGCTGAAAACTGGCAATCTTGCAGAGAAATTATTGGCAAAAATATTGCGAGGAATTTTCCTCACCTCCACTAGCAATCTGGGCTCTTACTGCAACTCCAAGTGTGCCGTCAAAACAGCCTCTGTGCAGGCCTACATCACCTTTGCGTAGTCCCTTCCATGCTCTACTTGAATCCACTACCTATAGTCGTCCTGTTGGCCATTAGCTGAGAAATTGTCTCTTCGACTTTCTAGAACACTTAATTGGCCCCTGGAACTTAAATCAAGTTTCTCTCCAGCAAAATCGAATTGCCTCCAAAGGCTTTTGTGCAACCCTTGCGTCAACCTCACTGTGGCTCTTTCTGCCTCTCTGCAATGCACTTCACCGGATTTGGAAAAGTTCCTCTGGCCTCATTGTCTCTGCCCCCCTCTCTCTACTTTCCTACTAAAGCTCGAACTCTTCCAGCACTGCGGGATTTCTAGAAAATTGAATTCTCCAAGGAAATCAAACTCTCCGTGGTTCTCACAAGTGTTTTCTCCATCTACTCATCGACTTATTCTTATAATCCTCTATTGGAGCTTTAACAACTAAGATTAAAACTTAATCAATGGCCAAGATCATATCGAAATCGGTCTGTGTGAGTTTCTAGATGATTCACACTTTATCTCAATTAATTCTGATTAAGTACCCCATTTTCCTAAGTTTAATGATTAAAAAAATAGGCCAATAATCTAATTGAGACACTTCTAGATGGAATTTCCAAAAACGATTTCTGGAGCTCATGTGTTTTAGCCTCTCCACAAAGTTTTGATACTAGAACACCTTTGATGCTACAAAAACTAACACTCAGCGAGGAAGGTGTTCTCTCTAGTGTTGCACACTGTGCCACAACATCTTGCTTTTGTACCACCCTCTGTCATGCTGTTGATGTTTGGCTATTTCCCACCAACTACTGTGCAACTCTAATGCTGCATTTGTGTTGCTATTGACACTGCCATACTGCTGCCAATCCTGCATCTGCTTTGCAACTCCCTCTCATCTGTTGTTGTTGCAACAACTGCAATTGAGAAGCATCTAAATATTGAATCAACGGTGTTTAGTATGATGCATTTGTCTCCCGAGTTCTGATTGCTACTCTCTAATGCACTGTTCGTTGAAGAATCTGTGCTATTGCTAACTCTACATTTGTGCCACTTTGCACTGCTGCCAACATTGCACTGCGCTCCTCAACATCTGACTGCTACTAGCCTCTGCATCTGTCACTTCGGAAGCTGACTACACTAACTGACATTGATCCAACCTGCTACTGAATACTGTGGGCCCTGTAGGAAGGTAATGATCCATGAGGACACCTCAATGGACCCTGTCCATGTCTGCGGCTCTGGGACTACAACTCCAAATACCCCCACCTCTCTCTTGGAGGTATGGCTACAAACATAGCAAAATCTTCCTTCAGCCTAGAGGACAATTTGTCGATCTTAGCAGACGCTGTTGCCTAGTCTTGCTTCTTCGTCTTGTCCTTCTTCCTGAGAGGACATTGTGTGCTGTTGTGATCGAACTCACCACATCTGAAGCATTCTTCTTCCTTCTCACCCATCACGCCCTTGTAGTTGCTGCTGCTGCCGCTGATAGTACTCTTTACTAGAGCTCGCCTCAACTCTTCCTACTATAGATCGGACCACATCCTGTCCCATTTATGCAAAGTGTCTCTGCCTAAGATACTTTGGACAAACACTTGCCAGTCATCTGAAACACTATTTAGTGCCAACCATACAAGCTCTGTGGGTTGGGATGCCTCCCCAACAACTGATATCGATCTCGGACTTCCTAAATCCTGGTGAGGAAGCCATCTAAGCTCTCGCCCTTCTGCATCTTGATACTCCTCAACATCTCCTTGAGAAACATCTTCCGCTGCTTGGAAGAACTTTGAAATAGCTCGGAAAGAGCATCCCACATCTCCTTGGCCATACCTTTATTTGTCACATGTGAGACTAGATGGTCTTGGACTCCATCCAAAATCATCCTCTTCGACTTTTCCATTTCCCTCCTGTACTCCTTGAGCTGATCAACATCCTGGGGTACTGTTACCACATTTTTTGCTAAGGTCTTCAAGCCATATTCATCTAGAAGGAAGGACATCCTAGCCTTCCAGATGACATAGTTGGAGGCTCCCTCCAACCTATCTTGATCTCTGAGCCCATATGTGGCCATCTCGAATCTGGTCTGGAAACTCCCTCTTCCTCTGCTCGGCTACTGCTCTCCTACTCACACTCCCTTTTGGAATGCGCAGTCCTGCTAGCTGCTACTTCCACTTGCAACTGGCTAGAAACTACAGTTCTTGGCTAGAAACTCTCTGATAGAAATTTCCCTTGTGTGTACTTTCCTCTTCCACTCGACGCTGATTTTGCTGTTGCAAATTACTACAAAACCCTATGCGTCCAACGAAGGAATCTGCTTAACGAAAATTTGCGCAGCTGTTGCTCCCTCTGCTTGTTGGAATCACTATTCTAGGCAAATCAAATTTTTTGCCACCTTGCAACTGAAAATCGAACCCTTGCCCAACAATTCGAACTGCTTGGCTAGGTATTGTGCAACACCAGAAAATTTTGCCCTGCTGCTCCCTCTAAACAACAAAATTTTCCTTCTTTTGCTTCCGAGCTTTCCGGTTAATCATTCACGCTTTGATACCTTGTGAAAATTTTTAGTCTGAAATTTTATTGCAACAATTGGAATGAATTCTTCTAATTGTTAATTAATTTAACAATTTATTTACTACGATAAATGCCAAATTAATCTCACTGCAACCTTCACAAATAAACTGTAGAAGAAAATAGTGCTAGAAACTGAGGAAATTCTAGCGCGCACACATAAAAATTGACACAGTTATTTTTGGACAAATGTCTTGGAAAAACCCAACTTGGGAAAACTGGTGCAACAATTGAGGGTTTTTTTTATTATGCAGGAGTGCGAAATTCTGAGTACAATCTGGATGTTGAAAACTGGCAACCCTGTAGAGAAATTACTGGCAAAAATACTGAGGAATTTTCCTCACCCCCACTAGCAATCCGCGCTCTGACTGCAGCTCCAAGTGAGCTGTCCAAACAGCGTCTGCGCAGGCCTGCGTCACCCTTGTGCAGTCCCTTTTACGCTCTGCCTGAATCAACTGCTTCTGTAGCTGTCCTGTATGCCACCGGCTGAGAAACTCTCTCCGACTTTCTAGAAGACTTTCCCAGCGTTTGGAACTGAAATCCAGCTTCTCTCCAGCAAAATTGAATTGCCTCTAGAGGCTTTTGTGCATCCCCTGCGTTAGCCTCACTGTGGCTCTTTCCGCCTCTCTGCGATGCACTTCACCTGATCTAGAAAACTTCCTCCGACCTCACTGTCTCTGCTCCTCTCTATCTCTGCTTCCCTACTGATGCTCAAACTCTTCCAACACTGCTGGCTTTTTGGAAAATCTAACTCTCCAAGGAAATCAAACTTTTTGTGATTCTCACTAGTGTTTTCTCCATCTACCCATCGACTTCTTATAATCCTCTGTTGGAGCTCCAACGACTAAGATTAAAACTTAATCAAGGGCCAGTATCATATCGGAGTTGATCCTGTGAGTTTCTAGATGATTCACACCTTATCTGAATTAATTCTGATTAATTAACCTCTTTTCCTAAGTCTAGGCTTAGGAAATAATTAAAAATAGGCTAATAATCTAATTGAGACACTTTTAGGTGGAATTTCCAAAAACGATTTATGAGTTATGGAGAGCTCATGTGTTTTAGCTTCTCCACAAAGTTCGAGACTAGAACACCTCCAATGTTACAAAAACTTACTAATGTAGAGTCATAGCAAACTTCTAGCTAGTTTATTGAGTAATGCAATCCCATTGAAGTATATGCCATTGGGCTTATTAATACACCTTAGGGTTAGGGTTTCCTATGACATATTTTTGTTTGTTGGACAATGGTTGGGTTAAATCTGCTTGGTTGTCCATTAGGGAAGGTTGAATGTTAAGGGGAATATCTTCACCTACTTGCTAGTATGCCATCAACTAAATTCCATCTTGAAATATATGTATATATATACAAAAAAAGGAAGGAAAAGTATCCCAAGGGTAAGTGGTTACAAATTGCTACACCTACTAGTTCTTTATCAGGTACCTCTTCTTCAATAACTTTGAGTTGATCTTTCAATTGAGAGATCCTTACAAAGTATATTGACATTGTATCATTCTTTGTCATCTTCACATCACGAAGCTGATTCCTTTGACTTATAGATTGACTAACATTGTTGATGGTGTATAATCTAGTGAGAGCCTCATATATTTCCTTGGAAGATTTAAGATCAACAATATAAGGAATCAGATGATCTCTAATAGACTCCACAATGATGCTCATGGAAATGATGTCATCTTCTTGGAACTTGTCTTTTCCTGCTTGATCGGCTAGTTCAATAAACTTTCCTTTCATAATGCCCAAGACTTTATGCCTTGCAAGAACAAGGTCAATTCTAGTATTCCATGCTCTGAAGTTTGTAGCTCCTTTAAGCTTGCTTTTTGTTAATTTTAGGTATGTTCTATGCTTAGAGCAATTTATTTCAATTTTCACAGTTAGCTCAATATCTTTTCCAGATTAGCAATCACATCAGCATTAAAATAAACTGCAGATAAAACATAAACATAAATCGCAGAAGACAAAAAAAGACAAGAGGACACAAGATGTGGCACTAGCCAGGGACAAGCCCCAATGTGGGGAAACCCTTGATCAATTCTTCTTATATGTTCTTCAATAGTTCAGCAGAGAGAGAGAGAGATAGTACGTTTACAACAGAAGTCAACACTTTGACTTATTTAGATAAGAGCATAGATCATCTCTAAGAAGATGATACATGAGATCAGTTGAAGACACGCTGCTTCAATTGATTCTCCAAGGTGACTCCACCTATCGTTGTGCTGCATTTCGTCATCATGCTGCACCCATCATCACTACGCTGCATTTCGTCATCATGCTGCACCCATCATCACTATGCTGCATCTCATCATGCTTCAATAATCATGACTGTATCCATCACTGTACTACATTATGTGCCATCGCTGCACCATGTTTCCATACTGACCTATGTGCTGGTGTATAATCCAGTGAGAGCCTCATACATTCCTTGGAAGATTTAGGAATGAGAGGATCTCTAACATACTCCACAATGATGCTCATGGCAATGATGTCATCTTCTTGGAACTTGTATTTTCCTGCTTGATCGGCTAGTTCAATAAACTTTCCTTTCATAATGCCGAAGACTTTATGCCTTGCAAGAACAAGGTCAATTCTGGTATTCCATGCTCTGAAGTTTGTAGCTTCTTTAAGCTTGCTTTTTGTTAATTTTAGGTATGTTCTATGCTTAGAGCAATTTATTTCAATTTTCACAGTTAGCTCAATATCTTTTCCAGATTAGCAATCACATTAGCATTAAAGTAAACTGCAGATAGAACATAAACATAAATCGCAGAAGACAAACCAAGACAAGAGGACACAAGATGTGGTGCTAGCCAGGGACAAACCCCAATGTGGGGAAATCCTTGATCAATTCTTCTTATATGTTCTTCAATAGTTCAAGAGAGAGAGGGGGAGAGAGAGAGAGAGTACGTTTACAACAGAAGTCAACACTTTGACTTATCTAGATAAGAGCATAGATCATCTCTAAGAAGATGATACGTGAGATCAGTGGAAGACATGCTCTGCTTCAACTGATTCTCCAAGGTGACTCCTTCACCTATTGTTGTGCTGTATTTCGTCATCATGTTGCACCCATCATCACTATGCTGCGTCTCATCATGCTTCATTAATCATGACTGTACCCATCACTGTACTGCATTATGTGCCATCGCTGCACCATGTTGCCATATTGACCTATGTGCTGGCTGCATCTTGCTTGCTTGTTGTCCCTAGCTTGCTTGTTGTCCTTAGCATGCTTGTTGTCCTTTGCATGCTTGCTATTGCATGCTAGCTGTCCCTTGCATGCTAGCTGTAACATTGCATGCTTGGTGTATTAGCTGCTAAGTACCATACAACTGTCCCAATGTTAGTTAGTTGTCCCTTACATGCTGCTCTCCTTCGGAGACAGATGCTCAGGCTGGTTTGGCAGTTTCGGCTGTTTTCGGCAATTCCGGCTATTCTCGGCAATTCTGACAGTTTCGGTAGTTCTCGGCAATTTCGACTTCAGCCCCCTGTGTCAGCTTTCCCGGTTGTTCCAGCAGTTCCTGCTGTTCTCGGCAGTTCCTGCTGTTCTCGGCAGTTCCGAAGAAGCCGGAAAAGACGGAACTGTCAGAAAAGCCGGAATTGTCGAGACTGCTGGAACTGCCGGGAACAACTGGAACTGCGAGAACTATCGAGAATTGCTGAAACAACAGGAGCATCTGTCTCCGAAGGAGAGAGTAGCATGCAAGGGACAACTAACTAACATTAGGATAGGTGTATGGTACTTAGTAGCAAATACACCAAGCATGCAATGTTACAGTTAGCATGCAAGGGACAACTAACATGCAACAACAAGCATGCTAAGGACAACAAGCATGCTAGGGACAACAAGCAAGCAAGGGACAACAAGCAAGGTGCAACCAACACATAGGTCAGGATGGCAACATGGTGCAACAATGGCACATAATGCAGTTCAATGATGGGTACTGTCATGTTTAATGAAGCGTGATGAGATGCAACATAGTGATGATGGGTGCAGCATGGTGAGGTGTAGCATGATGACGAATGCAGCACAACAATAGGTGAAGGAGTCATCTTGGAGAATTAGTTGAAGCAGCATGTCTTCAACTGATCTCATGTATCATCTTCTTAGAGATGATCTATGCTCTTATCTAGATAAGTCAAAGTGTTGACTTCTGTTGTAAACGTACTATCTCTCTCTCTCTGCTGAACTATAGAAGAACATATAAGAAGAATTGATCAAGGGTTTCCTCACATTGGAGTTTGTCCCTGGCTAGCGCCACATCTTGTGTCCTCTTGTCTTGGCTTGTCTTCTGCGATTTACGTTTATGTTCTATCTGTAGTTTACTTTAATGCTGATGTGATTGCTAATCTGGAAAAGATATGGAGCTAACTGTGAAAATTGAAATAAATTGTTTTAAGCATAGAACATACCTAAAATTAACACCTATGTAGGTTGGGCCTAGAAGAAGAGGGAGGTGAAAAGAATAAGTGTTGAAAATGATGACCAATGGGGATTGGTGCCTTGTCCTTTGGGGGAGATGGAGTCCAGGAGAATTTATAGTTTGGAATAGATTCACTTTGTCAAGGAGGCCTTGAAAACAACTTCACTTGGCATTAGGGCATGAGGGAAGCAACTTCAAGGTTTTTATATTTCTATTTGCAATATTTGATGACTTATCAAGATAATTTTTGACACAAATTATCTCCAGGAAGATTTAGTCACTTATACATGGCCCATGACATGATGCAACACTATAAAAGATCAAATTTCCACAATTTCGCTTAAGAAAAGCAGTAAATTTCAGCCTAGTATAGCGACAATCCCAACAACATGACATGTGACAAAAGTAAACAACAAGAATAGCATTAAAGGAACACTTACATGTAAGAAAGAGTATATCCACTCATCAAGATATGCTAATAGAGAAGCTCCAAGAAAAAATGAAAGAGATCCAAACATCCAAATTCATCCATTACATCCAAATTCGTCATCCAAGGAGGATAGCAAAAATCGCACAAGAGAGAGAGACCCAATCCAAGTGATGATGATACAAATGATTCATCTCCCTTTTATTTATACACTCCCTAATGAGTTCGATTTAACTAAATTAGCCTAATTTAGCCCCCAAAATAAAATAATGTGCATAATAACACTACTTTGGGTGATAAGCCCAACAAATAACTCAATAATAAATGAATAAGCCTCCCAAGAGGGCCAAATGACCAATAAAGTGAGTCGTTAGGTCTTTGAGGAGGCTTAATGAAGTCCAACGGGTGCTATGATGTAGAAATGGACTCCCAACATAATGGACAAGGGGTTGGTCCTTTGTTTTCCTATCAAGAACTTGTGGTGCTCCCAAGTGGGTGTGGTGGCACAAGGACATCCTCATGGTTTCCAAGTGGATCGAAAATCCCTGTAGACCATCTGTAAGGGCTAGGATGGTGATGTAAGCCCCCCTGTAATGGGAGACATCTTCTAGACCCCAGAACGTTTGCCAAGTGTATGGTGCAAATGTGGAGCTCGCTGGGCATGGTGAACCAGGTGCATCATCTTCATCCAAAAAGGTGGAACACGAGCAATCAATGATAGGTGTTGGGGATCCATGAAGTAATATATGCTATGGTGGGGCCCCAAGGCTCTCAACGCTTACCCTACAAGTGCCAATGTGGCCCTCTGGAGGGCTAGGACCTTGCAGAGGGAGACCAAGTCCCAAATGAAGACCCACCTGCAATCATGCATAAGATCCAATTCATTCCCTTGCCCTTCAATACAACAAGTCATTAGAATACTCAAGTAATAAAGCTTACAAGTCATGGGATCAATGGGGCACTTCATGGTGGCATGCCCTTCCATAGTGGGCTTTGGCATGTACAAGTGTCTCCAAGCTCAATAGGGGGTTAACCAAGGACCCTATTAGGTGGTTTCAACCTCTAAAGGGGGTCACATGTCCATGGTACATTCTTTAAGTGGTAGGTGGCAAATGATTTAACAATGGAATGGAGTGGGGATTAGGGGAATCATCCAGATCACATGTCAATGTTCATGGATAGTTGTAATAAGGGAAGCCCACATCTGGAATTGTGAGTGTAGAAGGGAGCAAATCATGGTACATGAATTACCCTGACCTTTCTTTTTCCACCCTTCTTCACATGCCTTTTGCCTTTTATTGATTTTTCTTCATGACTGCTCGGGGTTGCAGGGGATGAGAGCATGATGTGTAATATGTATTAGTGGATACCCCCTTAAGGTGGGGTGGTTCATCGTCCACCAGGGGTTGGGACAATCATGGGTTCCTTAATGATAGAGGGGGCTCATCTAGGGCCCATTGGAACCAGGGTGATGGCCATGGATAAGGGGTAGAGTTCATGTTTGGATTTTGCCCACATGCTAAATTTGTATGTCTCGACCATCTTTTGCATTTTGTGGTGCATTTCACGTTGAGAGTGGCCAAATTATGCTTTTTATTTTCTTTTTAGCCGCATCAACCTTCGAGGCATCGTTCTAGGCCTGACCCAAGGTGTGGACAAGGGGAGGGGGAGACTAACCCTATGTGGACTTGGTGGACACACGTGGACCCAAATGGGAAAATAGATGAATAGGGCTAAAATGAGTGGAACGGGAGTGATGTAGGTGGTATCAGAGAGCGGGACCATGCAACCAAAATTGGGATTTCCCATGTAGGGCTAGCCCAAAACCCAAATGGTCAGTAAATGGGTAGGGCCAACCCAAAACCCATTCTTTCTGCTGAATCTCCCCAAGAATTCATGCCCAAAAGTGCCCATGACAAGTAAGGAAAATTACTCAAGTATGGTAATGAAGAGTCATAATAGATGGGCGAGGGACCACATAGATAGTTCAAGTGGCATAGAAAGTGGCACATCGAGTTATCTGGGGGCTACAAGTGGCTACTGGCTATCAGATGAGGACTAAATTTTTTCTCCTATACATACTACCAACAGGTGGTGGGTAACAGTCCGTAAGGACATGATCGGTGAAGAGACACATGCCTAAGGTATATAAGCAGGCCCTCACCCTCATTGTAATCATCTCATAAATTCTTTTATAATATTCCATATACGATTACTTGCCCTACAATGGATGTCTTTGTCTTCTAAGTATTTTGAAGATTATTGTTGCATGTATACGAACTTTGTTCGTTACATTGGTATTAGAGCTATTCGATCCTTTGGCCGCTCAATCACTGCACATAGCCAGTGTGATCTGACCTTTGGCCATCAAATTTTTGTCAACCTTGTTGCTGCAACAGTTGAAGCATTTCGCTACACAAGTTGGAGTTTCTCCATCTTCGCCAATTGGCCCTTGGCCATAAAAGAAAAAAAAGATATTAGAAAAAAAATTCAAATATATTAAAAAATATTAAAAAAATAAATTGAAAAAATAAAAAAAATCAATATAAAAAGGAAAAAAATAAATTATAAAAAAATAATTTTAATTAATAAAAAATTAGTCAGAAACAATTAAAAAAAATTATATAAAAAAAACAACTATATTTAAAAAAAAACCAAAAACGCAGCCACAACCACTTGACAATACTTACTGCCGTCAGACCGCCATCGCAGCAATTGCCCGTCAACCATCTATGGCTGCCACCAACGACAGACAAGGAGCTGTAGCCAGAGCCGCTGCAGCCACTGCGGACCTTCTCCACTAGCCGCCATACCTAATTGTAAAACGTAGTGTCGATAGGGCACCACCGACGACACATCCCTGGTTCACTCTCGAGCCACCATCGAATCACCGTCAAACACCGTCAGTCTTCTCCAACAACCCGTGTGCCGCAGCCACCCTAGTTGCCACACCTAACCGCACATTCGTCAAAATACTATCTCCAAAAAAGTTGCCAACGAATTCGTCTGCCACCACCGCCTGAAAATTGAACATATGTTGCCGTGTAAGTCCGTACAAATTCACGTGTGCGCATTCATTTCAGTTGTAGTAAGTTCTTCCGTCCGACCACATTTTCCACCACCGTGATACAATCCTACACAACTACATTACAATACACATTCCTTAGTCCAAACAAATCACAATTGAATTTCATTCATTCGCACAGCCACCGTTTCAAAGTGAATCATTGGCCTTGTCCATATGGTCACTTATCCATAATTTTAATTTTATTTTTTCGGAAAAGGGTTAAGAGAATTATAACTAGGCTGTTTGGGAAAAGAAAATAAGAATAAATCACTATATTAATAGAGCTCATAAAAAAATTGATAAAATATTGGAAAAAAAAGAGTACGTGAAGAAGTGAAAGTTACAATACATTATATTTCCATGCTCATATAAAAATGGTTTTTCAAGAAGGAATACATAAACCTAACAAAAAAAAGTAAAAATAAAAAAATGAACCAAATCATTGAAGGATTCAATACTTAGAAGGAAGGTAAGGTTTCAAAGATTTATAAAATAATAATAAGAATAAAAGGGTTACCTTTTAAACCCTAAGTTCATCTTCACACAGCGAAAAATGAAGTCTAATTCAAAAATGATAAAGGAAGGGAGATTCTCCTATAAAGGTATTCCAGTTGTAGATTTTAGATTATTTACATTAAAGGGGTTATCCAAGGGAAAGATATTAGTATCACTATTAATACAAACACCGAGAATAATTACATCAATATTAATTTGACAAATCAACTATTAGTTATAGAGTCAAATATAGGCGAAATAAAAGGTAATTTTGGTGAAAAAGAATATGAAATTAGTGATTTACAAGTGACAACTGATCATTATGATTACAGATCTCAATTATGTGTCATAACTATGTTTGACAAAGAGGTTGATGTAATTCCCTGTTGACCTTGGTTCAAGGAATTAGGTACGTTCATGTTCAACACAAGAAAAAAAATCTTGATTTTCCCTTACAAGAAGAAAATGGTCATATTCTAAGACATGACAACGAGATCAAAACTGATAATGTCTTCATCGAAAGACCTTGAGGATATTTTGTTACTAACGTTTCAAGAGAATCCAAAAACAGTGTCAAAGAAGCAAAAAGAGTTTGAAGAATTCATATCCAACAAAAACAAGGAAAATTCATGTTTGAAGGAACATAATCAGAAACCACTCGCACAAGTCAGAAAATGTAAAGCTAAGAAGCCCGAGTTAGATCAAGAAAAAGAAATTTATGAAAAGAAACTTAACGAAAGTCTATCTAGAAAAGAAGAGGAAAATTTACGCTTAAAGGACCTTTCTAAAAAATTATTAGAACAAATCAAGTGTTTAAAAGACGAGAAGCTTGAATGCCAAAATCAAGTCGACTCGGAAAATGAGGAACTCTTATGGTTCAAAAATCATAATCAGAGTTTACTCACTCAAATTAAGAAACTTAAAAATGATAAGAAATCATTGAACAACAAATTAGAAGAATTTATCACAAAAGAAGTGTCGAAGTCATCAATCCAAGTTGAAGAAAAAGATACGAACACCAATCCAATCAATATCACAACTCAAGAAAATAACAAACCAGTTGAAGGAAAAATATATTTAGATGTTGCAATTCAAACAATGGAAATTCCAAGTGAAGATTTGGTAACCAACTCAACATTGAAACCTAGAGTAAATTAGGAAATTGCCAAACACATGATAAGAGAGAATCAAATCACCAATGCTCTTTATTGACATCCGAACCACAAGAGCAGACATTCCAATCAATCTGCGTATCTGTATCACTCAAAACAGAAACAACAAACTCATGTTTTGAAGAATATTGACGTTGGCACAAGCTAGACTGACAATAACAAATTGTCCCAACTATCAAGTAATTGCCGAGTTTCATGGAGGATTATTTTAGGATGGTCTGATCCCTTCTCAGTTCGGTAATTTTATTTATCACTCAAAGTGTCATATCGTTTTGTATCAACGAAGATGACACTCAAAGAATACCGAAAGATGCAAATAGTTTACGAGACAAAGAAACACATGACACACCTTGTCAGCTATAAGCTTTGAGGACAAAGCTTTTTGAAGTGGAACGCAATGTTATGAATAAAATATAGATATAAATAATAATAACACATCATAAAAAGTGATTAATTAGTTAATGAAGAGGTATGTCCCTAAGGACATGACCATTGGTGAAGAGACACATGCCTAGGGTATATAAGTAGGCCCTCACCCTCATTGTAATCATCTTGTCAATTCTTTTATAATATTCCATATACAATTACTTGCCCTACAATGGATGTATTTGTCTTCGAAGTATTCTGAAGATTATTGTTGTGTATACGAACTTTGTTTGTTTTTCGATCAGTTCCCACTATAGTTGATTTTCTTTGACCATTAGTTGACTGCCAATCTCAATTATTTGTGCGTGTGCCTGATTGTGATCCCTTCTACTATTCCAGTTGATTATCAGCTTTTGTTGGTTGCTCAATTGCTAGTAGACTTCGACTGAGGTAATTGTTCTTGACTTGATTGTCGACTTGTGTTCTCATCGACTTGGCTTCAACCATCCTGTCGACTTGCTGTTCTAGTCACTTGTTCCTGACTAAACTTGCTGAGGTTCATTCCTGGTAGTTTTACTCAACCTGTCAATCGACTGATTGAACTCTAGTAGACTGAGATTACCTGCAAAGAGTACAACACCTCAACAAAGACACTGGTTTTTTTTTTTTTTTTTGTTAAAGCTGGAAAGAAGCAAAAGTGGGAAATTAGGAGTTGGTGGACACTCTTATGCTGGTATAAGGAAAAGTATGAAAAGTTTAAATTCTAGCAGTTTTATGGAGAGGCATTGAGTTGGATAAAATGTCTAGGATATGATGTGAAATGGGCATATCGAGACACCTAGGAATGTAGGTGGAGGATCGACTTGACACTACACTAAAGTGCACAAATTTAAGGGATATCACCTTCAAAACAGGAAATAATCAATATTTTACACCCAAATGGCATTAACGTGTATAAATCTCTTCCATGGATTATGGGATAACATACATTTTGTTGCAATCCATAAGACTTTCAGTATTTAATCACTTTTATCTCTATTAAATCTGTACTCGATTTCATGCTTATTTCTAAACTTTTGATGAATTTGTGGTTTGCAGAACATTGTTGGCCATGAATTAAGCCAGGGCATTATAGCTGAATACCTGCAAAGGAGATCTTCGAAGAGAAATCTCTATATAGACATGATTCCCAAAGAGGATATGCAAGCGTATATGAAACCCCCAGCAGAGGATTTGTGGTCTGCTGGAAACAGAAGAGCAGCAAAACGCTCAAATGAAAGAAACTCTGTAGCTGTTCAGCAAGAAGCAAAAGCCCCAACAGAAATTTCAGAAGCAAAGGATGTCGCAAAGGGGAAAGGTAATGCTGCCAGGAAGAAGAAAGGGGGTAAAGTGATTTCACTTGCAGAAGCTGCAAAAGGCTCAATTGTCCTCCAAAGTGGTCAACCTTGTGATTGCCAAGCTCGTAGGCATAAGCTTATAGCAAATTGTCTGTCCTGTGGCAAGATCATTTGTGAACAGACAGGAGAAGGCCCTTGCAGCTTTTGTGGTGCACTTGTGTTGCGTGAAGGTTCTAATTATGCAGGGCTTGGCGCGGTTGCATTCCCTGTGTCTGAAGGAGAAGCTGCAGCAGAGGCATTTAAGAATAGGCTTGTTGACTATGACCGTAATGCGGCTGAGCGGACAGTTGTGATTGATGATCAGAGTGATTATTATGATGTTGAGGGAAATGCATGGATTTCAGAAGAGGTATAGCCGACTTGGCAAGGCAGTTTGAAACTTTACAATGTAAGCTGATTTTACAATCAGTTTTGACTGATGTTGTTGCTGTGTAAATATTTACAGGAAAAGCAACTATTGCGAAAGAAACAGGAAGAAATTGAAGAAGCTGATCGAGCTCGTCGAAATAAACTTGTTGTCACCTTAGATTTAGTTGGTCGTAAGGTCATCTTCTTCTGCAGAGTTTTTGAATCTATGAACACTATTTCAGATGAGAAGCAATGCATGACTTTTGCAATTCAAATGCTTTTAGCTATAAATCTCAGCAAATTACAAAAATATAGTTTCCTACTTGTTCGCTGTATTAAGATATCAACAAAAATATGGTTTCCTACTTGTACGCTGTATTAAGATTGGGATGCTGTCAATCTCTTCACGTGCATCATTAAGTGAACTAGCCTATATTTGAGTAGTTTTTCATGTATTCATATTGCATTGTTTCAGGTTGTGATGACTGAGCAAGATGCAGCGGAGATGGTGACACAAAGCGGTATACTGCGGCCCACTTTTGATTCTCAAGATAAAAGTTGCAACCGCATAAAGGCAAATCCAAATATAAGAGATCTGCCAGTTTTTGTGGATACCCGTGAGCCAGGTCGTGCAAAGAGATCACAGCCTTATAAAAATAGTAAAATGCCAGTAAGAGCCCAGACTGGTGTGTGCTTTGAGATAACTGGAAGAGTGCAGCATGATGATCCATTGGTGCAGACATTTTCCTCAGGTGGATATACGGCAGAAACTCCTGTTGAAGGTCCTTGGAAAGCTCCAAAGATCAGCATGCAATTTTGTAACCCCGAAGGCGAAGATAATGAATGTTTTAGTTGATGCTTAACAAAACCTAATCTAGAGCAAGGATGTTTTAGTCGATGCTTAACAAAACCTAATCTAGAGCAAGGGTAGGAGGTTTAAATTAAGAAATTCTTGTAATTGCCACGTTACAATAAAAAAAATGTATGCAAATCCATTGATATTCCGATGGATCAATGATTCGATTGCACAAAGTATAAAAAAACAAAATATCTTAATGGTTATTCAATTTAGTTATACACAATTTAAAGTTCACAGTATGATCAATGGTTCTCAATGCTTATTCAATTTAGTTATATAGATGTAAATTTCACAATATGAGCAATGATTCAATTACACAGTACCAAAAACAAAATCTCTTAATGCTTGGTTCACAATACAAAAGCTTGAATATTACACCCACAAATTCACTGTACTCTGGTCGAGATAAAATTTTCCTGATATTAATTCATATCATCAAAGATCTTTGTTATAAATGAATGTTCAAGCCACCCTCCACAAAGAAGACTACAAAATGGTTTGCAATATTTAAGCTGGTTGTTGGATATATGCCTGTCATCAAACAGCGAAGATGTTGGATCGGATGCATACATATGTTCATGATATAAAATCTTGGATGTTATTACCCACAAATTCATTGAAATTTGGTTGAGATAAAGTTCTTGTGACATGAATTCAAATCATCAAAGATCTTTGTTATAAAATAATGTCCAAGCCACCCTCCACAAAGAGCACTACAAAGGGTGTTCAAGATTCACCCCATTGTTGGGACATAAGCATGTAGTCAAGCAGCAAAGATGTTGGAATCAGAAGCATGTTGCAATTTGAAACCAATGATTACTGTTAGTCTCATTCCCTTGATTTTTTCATGTATTTGTTGTAATTAAAGATAAGATCATTTTATTAATGTTCAACAAATGACCATGAAAATAGGTTAATGGCATTACTAATTAGAATAGTTTCAACTCCTATAAGCAAGATGCAAAATGTACATCGATTTAAACTAAGACCTTGAAGAGTGACCCCTAAAAGTGGAATTGGGAGAAAATGTACTAGGGATCATATCCAAAATGTTGATGCAAATAACATAGTCCTATCAAGGCTGGCTAGCACTAGCTCTCCTAACAATTGAGGCCAAATGGATGAAACTCTATATGGAACATTGTCTAGAGAAAAGTTGGAGGAATATTGGGTTGGATAATGTGTTATCACCTATAAGAGGTAGTCCATTGTTGACTCTTGGAAGAGACTGGTTGGCTACTATTGTGAGCTCTCGAATGACACTGTTGTTGGGGTCTTTGAGAAGTATGGTTGGGGTTTGTCTCATTGATTTGGGATCAAAAGTAAAGCTACCTTTAGCTTGTTGCTTCATCCCCTTGTTGGATGGGAACACTATTAAAAAGGAAATAACTATTTAGGTGGAGATTAGTTTAGTGGGTGGTTGGAGGATTTGTGAACATAATTAGAGGGCCTCTTCATATATAAGTTCAAGCGCCTTTGTTCGAGTTATCAGGGGAAATTGGAGGGGGCATGTGACTATAAATAGGAAATGGAATTTCTATATGATCTTGTAATAAGTGGGATAGTTGAATATGAAATGGCCTTTGTGTGAACCTCATGAACATGACATAACTTGTAAGTCTTGCCAGAATGGTTAAGTAGGTGCTTGGCTTCAACTTGAAGTTTATGTGAACCCCCACTTTGAATTGGTGTGAGGGAATTTGAAGATCATGGCTCTAGTGACAATACATATATAAAGGTTGCTAGATGAGGTCATTGTTCCTTAGCTTCATTTAGTGCTTTATATAGAGGGCCATCTTTGGAGTAGAATAGCTCAAAATTTGATAGAAATACATATATGTTTTATTAATAACTTGAATGATGATTGCTACATAGAAGGGCCCTTGACTTATATATTGCCTCGGGTGCCTCTTGGTGAAAGGGCATGATCTTTTGATCGTGCCTTTTTGCCTATTAATTTATAGTTACAAAATAACTAATTTTTTACATAACATTGCCTTCCTCTCGAAATATGCTTTGTCCTCAAAGCATACATAACAACAAGTGTTGTTGACACACACTTCTGTCTCTCAAGAAGCTTCTTCTTCTTCTAGGTCTTCCACTTAATTAAGTATTCTTTGATTACTCGTGATCATAACTTCTTTTCCCTAGTGGAGATGATACCTTTTGGTTCTAAAATGATCTTCCATTCGTCATCTAATGTCGGAAGTGTTGTTTGTGCCACTTGGTGTTTGCCAAGTGATTTTTATAGGCAAGATACATAGAAGACATTGTGAACACGACTTTTAACAGGAAGGCTCAAACTGCATGCTACTTGGTTGATCTTTTTATTAATCTGGTATGGTCCATAGAACTTTGGTGCCAATTTGTTTCTTCCCTTTTGTTTTAAGGACATCTGCTTGTAAGGTTGGAGTTTAACAAATACCCATTCTCCAACTGCAAATTCTCTTTCAGTTATGTTTCAGTCAACCTGCTACTAAATACAATTTCTTGCAATATTTAGATTTTCCTTTAGCGCTTGGAAGACATTTTGTGTTTCTTCTATATGACCTTTAACTGTTGGAAGTTTTGTTTTGATAATGGAAAGGTCTTTACATTTAGGAGGTTCGTAACTGTACTTAACTTGAAATGGAGTCTCTTCTGCTGAAGTGTGGTAAGTGGAATTGTACCACCATTCAACAAGATGTAACCATTGAGCCCACTTATTCTGTTTGTCTATTGCATAATATCGTAGGCAAACTTCTAAACATTTATTGACAACTTATGTTTGACCATCTATTTGAGGATGGTATGTTGAACTCATGTTGAGGTAGGTTCCTATATGGAATGTCTAGAAAATACCTTTGAATTTGGCATCTTTATCGCTAACAATGACCTTGGGAAACCCATGTAATTTGTAGACATTCTTGCAAAATATTTCGACGATTTGTTTTGCTAAGTCAAATTTCCTCATTCCTATGAAGTGTGCATACTTGGTGAGCATGTCGACTATTACGAGAATTTTGCCCTTGCCATCAAACACAGGTAATCCTTTGATAAAGTCCATTGATATATCCTCCCACTTCTAATTTGGAATATTTAAGGGATGGAGCAGTTTAGAGGTCATGATGTTCTCATTTTTATTTCTCTGGCATTTATCGCATTTTGCAAAATAATTTTGAATATCATTATTCATTCCCTTCTAGAAAAATGATTGGCGTGCATTATAGTAGGTTTTAAAGAAACCTAATGTCTGACTTACAGTGAATCGTGGGACTCTTTGAGAAATTTGGCTGTAAATTTAAAATTTGGACTTAGGTAAATTCTCCCCTTATACCACAATATCTTTTTTCCATTCAAATTTTGAATTGTGAGGATGGTTATTGATTATAACACTTGTTTAGATCATTTGCATACTTACTTCGAATTTCATTAAGCCATTCTGGGACAACTACTGAAATCGCAAGTAATGATGATTCTTCGTCTTCCCTAGACAGAGCATCTGCTACTACGTTGTCTTTCTCTTTCTTATGTAATTTATCCATGTCGAAGGAAATAATTTTTTCGATTCATTTTTGTTGTTCTGGAGAGTGTTTTTTGCTGGAGGAGGCGCTGAAGATTATTATGGTCTGTTCGTATTAAGAATTTACTTCCTAATAGATATTGTCTCCACTTGGCTAATGCGTGTGTAATGGGGAGCACTTCCTTGTTGTATGTAGACTTGAGACATTCTTGCTTGTTGAGCTTCCTGCTTTCAAGTTTACATGATTGAGTGACCATCTTGCATTAACACTGCTCCTGCCAAATTTGAAGCGTCACATTCAATCACAAATGGCATTGAAAAGTTTTGGGTTGCCAATACAATGGTATTAGACATATTTTCCTTTAAGGCTTCAAAACATTTTTCTGCTTCATCATCCCATTGAAATTATTCTTCTTTAGAAGGTTCGTTAAAGGCATGGTTACATGGGCATAGTTTTTAATAAACCTTCGATAATACCCAGTCAACCATAAGAATCTTCTTAATTTGGAGATGTTAAGTGGTCTGGGCCATTCTTTTATCGCCTTGATCTTATTAGGATTTGATTTTACTCCTTCCGTGGATATTGTGTCTGAGGTACTCTACCTCTTCTTTTCCAAAGGTATACTTGGACATCTTTCCATAGAACCGATGTTCTTCTAATATAGTGAGAACTTGCTCCAGGTGTTGTAGATGCTCCTTCCGTGTTTTACTATAGATTAGAATATCATCAAAGAACACTAACACAAACTTCCTTAGATATGGACAAAATACCTCATTCATGGTGGCTTGGAAGGTTGCTGGAGCATTAATTAATCTGCATGGCATTACCTTAAATTCATAATGACCCTCATGTGTTCGAAAACAGTGTTCGCCATGTCCTCTAGCCTTATTCTAATTTGGTAGTATCTCGACCTCAAGTCTAATTTTTAAAAGAATTGTGCTCCATGAATTTCATCTAGCATCTCATCTATAAAGGGGATCATAAACTTATTCTTCATTGTTACCTTGTTCAATCCTCGATAATCTACACACAATGTAAAAGACCCATCCCTCTATCAGACTAAAACCACTGGAGCAACTTATGGGCTTCTACTTTTTGTGATAATTCCACACTTTAAAAGATCTTGGACCAATTTTTCGATTTCAGTTTTTTGGTGGTGTGGATGCCCATACGGCTTGATGTTGACAGGGTTTGACCCCAATTTGACTTCGATTATGAACTTGATTTCTCTTTCAGGAAACATCTTCATAGGAAGATCTTGGAACACCTTTGTGTGTTTTTGGATCAGTATTTGAACTTTAGGTGGTAGTTCTTGAACTTCAGGGGTTTCTTCGCTAACCAATTTTGAAGTCAACATCTCCATTTGATGACACTATATGACATACACTGGTGCTCCCTTCCAAATCAACTTCATCATTTGATATGCCGATACAATTTGATTATGAGGTGGTTGGAACCCAAATAACTTGTATTTTACCCCCTCCCATCTAAACTTTATAAATTACTTTTGATGTTTGGCGGAGTAACTGCCTAGGGTTTGTAGCCATTAGATACATAGGACCACATCCACTCCTCCTAATTGTACAGTGTAGAATGAAGATTCTAGATTGTAGTCTAGAATTTGTAATTTGACTTTATGGCATTTCCCTACTTTTTCATTTTTCTTTCCGTCAATTACCATCACTTTCATGTTGCGCATGGGATATGCGAAAATGTTGAGTCTTTTCGCCATATTTGAGTCCAAAAAGTTGTTGGTGCTGCGAGTATCTAACAAAACCATTACATTGCTGTTTTTGATATGTAATTTTAACTTTAATGTCTGGGGATGAGATATACTTGTCATGGATGATAATGACACTTGCAAAATATTCTCGTTATTCGATTCTGGAGAAAATTGTGGAGAGTTTTCAACTTCTTCTACTTCTGATTCTTCACTGTTTGAATAATTTTTTGCTTCACATGTATATAGGTTCTTGGTCTCTTTTCCCTTAGCACATTTATGTTTAGAATCCCGATTTTCGCCACAATGTTTGTAGTTACCTTAGTTCATTCTTTGCATTTCCAAATTAGTTTTTTTCTCCTTCACGTAGATGTGGTGGAACATATTTCCTATTATCCGCGTTAACAATTTGGGAAAATCTTCGTCTTGAATATACTCTTTCAACTTTTGGCCATTGTATCCTTTCGAGCTTCTTTTCTGCAACTTTTTCTTTCGGTCTTTTTTTCTTCTATAGAAGTGATGTCATGAAGCTTAAGCTGAGCTTGGAGATGCGGTTTAAGTCCTACGATGTGTTATGGAATAAGACAAGTCTTTGACAACCCAGGTACTCGTGTAGCTAGAGTTTCCCATTCTACAGTGTATTCATCCACATGTCCTTTTTGTTGTAGCTTGGTGAGTGCTGCGAAGAACTCGTCTTCTTTGATACCTTGTAACCTACTAAAGAATGCATTTTTGAATTTCTTCCAACTGATAGCGTGTGTCATTTTCTTCCACCACATATACCAATTATATGCTTCGCCTTCCATTTGCATGGATGCATGCTTGATCTATTCATTATCATTATGAATACCATAAATCTCAAAATATTCTTCTGCTTTATTGAACCATGCAACACTATATTTCTCATTACTGTCAAATTTGGAGAGCTCAAGTTTTTCTCTTTGATGATATGTAGCAACTGGTGGGGTGAAGAAGGGGTATTGATTCAAGAGAAACATATTTGATTATTGATTGGGCATGGAAGATGCTTTTGGAGACTCAGGATCTGATGTGAGTCTAATGAGTTTGATGTATCCAAATAATTTTGATGTTGAGTAGCTTCGTTATTCTGGGGTATTTGATTAGGTGTAATTTTCAACTTTTCACAAATACAGTTCAACATTGCCATTGCTTGATCATGAGCTATTAATGTTGCATTATGATTTCGATCCACATTATTTGAAAGGATTGCATGATCCTTTTTAAATTCATTATGATTATGCTCACGTTGATTCTCTATTCTCTTCCTTGTATCTTGGAGCTCCTTGATTTTTTTGACATTTCTGGTGACCTTAGTCTCAAGATCTATCAATTTTTTTATTAAAATCAATCATCGACATAGACGAAGACATTGATTGGGTGTGTGGTGGTGTACATTTATCTAGTTTAATTTTCTTAACATAACCCTAATATTATTATTATTTTTAACTAAATAATAATAATAAACTATATAAATTAGAAACAATATAATTTAATAATTATAAAGTTCTTATAACTATATAGTTTGTTTGTTTGTTTTTGTTTTGTTTTGTTTTGTTTGTTTGTTTGTTTTTTTTTTTTTTTTGTGCTGTGGTTCACGGACACTCTGGTCAACGGGTGGCATTATGTCCATGGAAAATTTTGGGTTGATCGACCCTGAAGGGAATCTAGCCCAGCGGCCCACTAGCTAGCCTTGGCCCCAAGGGCTTCGGGGAGAATGGACCTTGTGACCTCCCGATGGCGAGGCACTAATTTTGACCAACTGAGCTAACCCTTGGGGCTTTTTATAACTATATAGTTATAACTTTAATGTAATGTAATAAATTTAAAAAGAACGACGTGACTTCCAGATGGGTTAGACAAGTTAGAGGCATGACGGTCAACGAAGGTCAGGGTTTGAGTCGATACAATCATTGAAACAGATGACTGGGGATGATCGTGGAAGGGAAATGGTCGAGAAACAAGTGACAGTAATTGACCAGGTGGGCGGATAGAGCGAGAGATGGGTGGCACGACATAGTGACGAGGAAGCGATGTGGTCAACAACGGATGACAAGCACAACACTAGTGGATAGGTTGAACGTGGACACGATAGAGTGTGAGACAAATTGAATGCAATTACGGTGGCATAAGATGTATGCTGAGAATGTGTGGATGGATGGAATGAGATGACAGATCGATACAGTGGTGATTAGGCAGACTAAAGTGTGGATGGCGAAACACAGAGAAGAGCAGGGTCAATGGAACAAAATGATAGGGTGTACGAAGAGTTGTGCAACAGAAGAAGCGTTCCAAGAATAAATCCACTCTGATACTAGATGGAGCATAATAACTCATAATTTGACATAAATACATATATATTTTATTATTAACTTGAATGATGTTTGTTACATAGAAGGATCCTTGGCTTATATCTTTCCATGGGTGCCTCTTGGTGAAAGGGCATGATCTTCTGATCGAGCCCTTTTGCCTAATTAATTTATAGTTACAAAATTACTAATTTTTTACATAAAAATATTCTTCTGTAACTTTACTTATGGCTTTGTCCAAGTCACTTATATGAATTGCTTGTAAATGTTGTCATAAGTAATTTTGTCCAACTCTTGCCTAGTAGGTAGGAGGTCACTAGGGGCATGTAGTGAAGTGGTCCATCAAGATACCCATAGACTTCAAAAGGTTCAATACCCTTTTAGTCTAATAATGTGCCCATCGGGGGGTGGGGGTGCATTTGGTTAAAGTAATTAAGCAATGAGCAATAGGTTAGGTATATACATCATTTATGATCTATGGTTGAGTTGGAAAAACTTCAAACATGATGGGGTGCAACCACACTAAACAATGTCAAATCGAAGGGGGTGGGCACCAAACTCTGCAAGAATAATGGGTTAAGGAATTGTTTGTTTTTCATTTGATCATGTGTCAATGAAAGGTTTGAACCCTTTCAACGATGGCTTTGTTTCATTGTGGGATGAATAATGAAGTCCACAAGATACATCTCAAGGATATGTCTTAGAAGTGGTTTTAAGAACACGGTCTCTTGGCAAAGATAGGGACTCATTAGAGAAATTTTAAGGTCTAAAATGGGACTCAAAACAAAAATGTACAACCAAAATCAACTTAATAAGAACCAATAGGATTCAAGATGATGATGTCAACCATGGGAGATGTTTCACAATTTTTGGAGTAAAAAAAAACTACTTTTCAATTCATCTTTTCAACTTATCTCCCATGTTGCATTCTTTTTGATGGAACTTGCTACACGAAAAATGAGAAATACATGAAAACGTGATTGCAATCATGTTTTTCATGTATTTCTCATTTTTCGTGTAGCTGGGTCTATTGAAAGTCTGCAACATGGGTACTCCTTGGATGAGGAATTCAATTCTGTATCCAACAAGTGCCCTTGCTCGAAATTTGCGTAAAACCATAGGAAGATAAATTGAAAATACGAGTTGAAAAAGTAGTTTTCTTTTTTACCTCTAAAATTTGATGATGTATCTAATTTATTATTATTATTTTCACTACTATTTTATAATATTCCTTAGGAGGCCCATTTTAGACCTTAGAATTTCTCTAATGCATAACCATTGTTGACTTGGGGTTAAGAGCACAACTCAAATTGAAATGGGGCCCAAAAATATGTACCGTTATGAAGAAGAAATGATACTTTAAAAGGACATTGTTCAACTTGATAATAACCTTGGTTTTTACCTATTTGTTTGAAGTGTGAAAAGTCATAGGAAAGGGCCAATTCATCTAGTGGTCTTTGGAGACCCTCTGGGAATGAGACCAAAGGGATCATAATGTCAGCAAAAGGTACAATGGATATTATAACCCAATGAAAAATGTACCTATCATTCTCTTCTGTATGCTCATGAAGCAAGGACACTCATCAATGTAAATCCTAAACAAGGTGGGGGATGAGATGCAACCTTGTTTCATCCCACTATTGCTCTTGATAAAATTCAACCCCCATGCATTGTGTGAAGAAAACCAAGGACATAAATTGTAAAGACACATGGCAATTTGAAATGCCATTGTCTCTTAAGTCTTTGAAATGGGGTCTCCTAGAGGATTCAGTTGGATTGTTTTCGAACAATGTACAAAATAAGAGTTTCAATTGAATGAGTGATGTCTCACCTTTTTAATGATAAGAGTATGGTGCATAAGTTGGAAGCCTTGTTTTTCTCTAGGTCAAGGTCTCCCCACTCAACACTCATGCAGACGCTCTAAGATGAAGTGGAGCAACATAGAGCTTCGAGACTGTGTGACCAATCGTCATTGTCTTGCAATTATTAGGATTTTAATTGGAACTTGATTTATGGATTAGGTGAATAGTGTGATAGAACCAAGTTTGTGGAACACCTTTGTTTAAAACACAATTGAATAAATCAATTATGTAATTATCGAGAGTGTGAAGAATGTGTTGAAGAAATCGACTTGAAATCCCTTGTTTGTTGCTTTGTTGGGGTTCATTATTCTCATTGCTTATCAAGTACCTTATTATAAGAATAATTATCAAGAGGGTGGGGGATAGGTAACCCTAATGAAAGGTTGTCTCAGGACATCATAAAGAATGTGAAGTATTAGAAATCATGGAGTTAGAATTAAAATCAAGTGGCAGGGTGAAATGGTGGGGGAAGATGTTGTGACAAATTTTTTTGGGGGGGATGGCAAAGGGATGCATATAGTTCATGTCTCTTTCATGTGAAGAGGTATTTATTTTGGTGGAGGTAATGATAATATTTCCACACATCAAGGTTAGAAGGCTGAACATGCATGAAGGCACATAGTGGAGTTGGCTATGTATGATCTTACATTCCTTGTCATACCACCATTTCATAAGGTAGGAACCACACTTGGGGAGGGGCATTAAGTGAGGTGATGATAAGTGTTAAGGGTTTCCTCACACGTGTATGAGGAAAGACGAGCACATTTGATGGAATTAAACTCAAGGGAAGAAAATTGGGAGTTGGGAGTTGGGAGGAGAGCGCTTTGGTGGGGAGGGGGGCAAAGCGGAGGAGTGTGGGTGGGTAGGGGAACATCTAGCGGAGGTGGTATGAGAAGATATTAAGTCCCCCCTCATCGAATATGATATTAGTTTAGGGTGGATCAAGTGGTGGTGGGGTAGAAGGGGGACTGATGTTGGGAGACAAAAAAAGTAGGGCACGACTAACTAAAGGGATAGGGGTCATTGAATGGTGGCTTATCAAGGGTAGAAAACTCTTGTAGGTCATAACATAGTTGGCCAAGCTAGCACCCTTTCCATTGTGAAGTGGCTAGAGTTTGAGAAATAGGGGAGGTTGTTCATGATCATAATCTCATGGTATTTTCTAATTTGTAGAAAGGTGTATGCCATATGTTGTCAAAGGCCCTAGAGTATCATTGACAATTTGTTGAAAAACACTAGAAAATTTGGTTCTATCTCTTGAATGTAAAGTATGTCTTCCAAGTGATTAAGGAGAGGAATTTGACCAATTTTTTCTAGCATTCAAGTCATTACCTCACCCATGACCTAGTATCTAATGATGTTGACATAAAAATTCGAGCAAGGATCCTCAGTTGAATCATTGTGAATCGTGAGAAGAGAGGACACTAAGGGGAAGTAGTGAATTGTAACGTAGGTGTCTATAGGTTGAGAAGCTTAGTTTCAACGTGGATTCACATCAACCTCAAAATTCAATAGGAGTGACCTTAGAAACATATTTTGAATAGTCTCTAATTAACATAGCCTAAGATACTTGAACCTTGAAGACCACTTGAACTCTCAAATCTTGTGTGCAAGAAAAAACCAATTCTAACCAAGGATGTTGAGGAGCACCTGAAGAGGAATTACATGGGTTTTAATAATAAAAAGGATATTAAAAAAACAAGAGCATAAAATACCATGCTTAATGATGACCAAAATGTATTGCTATTCCAACAATTCATTGAGATCCTTGAACCTTGTTGTCTCTCACAATAGGCCTAGAATTTGCAGAAGCTACGATAGTGCCACCCACGGCGAGGTGAATCTTGAATGACCACCCAATTACTTTCCTATCATGCTATTACAACTTATCTTAGAATTGCTTGATCTTCACTGTTTGGTATTTTTTGAGATCATTGTATAGGTAGACCCTTTGGGGGAGGGAGAGGAGTTTCGGTTTGGATTATAAGTCTTGATATTACTCTCTTGAAGATCTAAATCAAAAGAAAAGAGTG
This sequence comes from Pinus taeda, assembly GCA_000404065.3. Classification (NCBI taxonomy): domain Eukaryota; kingdom Viridiplantae; phylum Streptophyta; class Pinopsida; order Pinales; family Pinaceae; genus Pinus; species Pinus taeda. The sequence continues at coordinate 176,592 of APFE030581881.1, forward strand.
GATTTAGAGTTAACCCAAGTCCTCTTAAGTTTAATAGTAGGGAGGTTTAGGGTCTCTTAGAGGATTGAGGCTTTGATGTATGAGGGTGGAAGTGAAGAGAGTTACCTCACTTTTAAATTTCATTCACACACTCGTGTAGTGTGCTTCTCTATCGTATTACCTTGCATTACCTCCTTACTGAGGCAATAAGCCTTATTAAGTCCCCTTGCTCCATCAATTTAGCAAAATTATTAATTTTGGCTCCCAAAAAAATTGAGCATGTAGGGAGAATTACCAAGTTTTTAGTGGTTGTCTTTGTTCTAAGACTAGAATTTGAGAGTATTTCTCATTTGCTGTCCATACTCTAACTTGAATGAAGAACCTTAATTGAAGACTTGACCCATCTCTATTGGTTCCCTATAAATATTTGTGTATTACATATAGGTGGGGAGCTTTAAACTCTTTGAATTTGTCAAAGATTTTAGATTTCTTCCTAAGAAATAAATCCATGTATCCCTTGAGAAGAGATCAATAAATGAGATACAATACACATATTTACCAAATGATGGAATTAACACAGATCCAAACACATTAATGTGCACCAACTGTAATATTCCCTCTGTCCTCATAGCCCCTTAGGATAATTTTACTTGATTCTTTTTCCCATATAAACAATGTTCACAAAAATAAAATTCTAGAGAGAAATTAGATATACCTTCTACCATATCATTACCATGTAGTACTCAGAGGCCCTTCTATCTAATATGCCCTGATATTTGATGCCACAACATAGTATTTTCTTTAGAGACTATATGAGTTTTTCCTTCTTAAGTTCCACTCTTATGAATAACAAAACTATATCACACATCACTAACAATGCTTCCCAACAACTTAAATTTACAATCCAAAATCCCCTCCACAATACCGTTTCTCCTCAAGCCATCCTTCATGTGTCCTTTTCAAACATTGTTTTTACACATGCATCACTCATATCAAATTTCTAGCCAATCTTGGGATGTACAAAATATTAGGCATTTTTCTAATCCTTCCACCCATGGGCTTCAACTTGATTTTCCTCATTCTATGATTCTAGTCATCGAGTCATCTCCTAGGAAAACATCATTGCCATCATATCTTTCATACTCACAAAACCACTCCCCATGATGAGTCATATGAAAGGATGTTTATGAGTTGACCAACCATGCCTCAAGATCTACATGTACGTGAAGAAGCCATGTACATATCCCATCCTTCATTGGAAGAGATTTTTTTTTTTTTTTTGTAGATGGAGCATCATCAAATCACTTCACTTTCTCTGTAATTTTGGATCCTTCATCCCCAGGTTATACAACTTTTTTTGTAGGAACAATTGTTCAGTAAGGGCTTGTACAAAATCCCTAATTTTCTCCATAATCCCTTCATTGTAGCTTCTCTTGAAAAATCCAATAATACTAAATATAAGAGAACAATATTGTGTGCTTTTCCTTTCAATCCAAGATGGTCTAATCTTCTGTTGACATTCTTGATGGTACAATACCCAAATCCACAATAATCCATTGATCTTTGTCCACCAATGGATCTTCCATTTTGAGCTTTCACACTACAAAACTCCGCCCATTGGATTTCTCCATCTTTATATTTGAACTGCTTACCATTTCCTTTCACTACAAGAATCATTTATGCAAATCTCCCACTATAACACGGTATACCATAAGCTTAAGCCAAACCCCTTAGCCATAAAAGTTGTAGAAAATCTTATATATTCACAAGCTCATGCAATGTACTCAAGCACATGACAATAATAGTATATACTTTCAAACAACGAAAGCCAATAGACCGATTGAAAACAATATGAACAAGAAGAAGATAAATCAATGGCACATAACACAATATGTATCTAGGGAAAGCCATTGTTCAAAACCCCACTATTTGTATTGCATATATTAGAAATATGAGTGAAGATATAAGGCTTTTTCTCACTAGAGCAATTCCGCACAAGTATGCTCAACTCTCCCAGCTCACAAGCTAGCTCTTGGCCAATACTAAGCCAATTCTTTAGCTCTCCAAGCCCTTAATCTCTTTTGTAATTCCTAGTATGAATAACCTATATTTAAAGGGAATTCATGGTTTTAAAACTGTTGAATCCAAACATAGGATCAATCTCTGATGCATGCATGATATTTACACTCCAGTAAATAGTACAACTGATAGTACACTTACCCTACACTCTAGTATCAACTGGGTCTTTCTCAAAATTGACATGCATGAGCTTATGATGAGGGAATATACATTTAACTAGAGTGACACTTGTGGATGCACTAGTGCACCAATTGACTGCTAACTCTCTATTAGTTCCTCAAACAGTTTGGAACTAATTTAATTGAACTTAACTCAGTAAACTGAGTGATCTAATTTCCAACTCAATTTAAACTCATACTAGACCCCTAAAACTTAGGGAGAACATATACATGAATACAAAAAGACTTCCAACTCGAAATTCCTAAGCTAATTAAGTTAATTAAACTTAATTCACTATTTACAAGTTGTTATAAGAATACAATTCAATTTTAATTCGTAGTTTAATTCAAGGACAAATTAAATTGGAATTTCTTGTTGCCATTGCTCAACACTCCCTCTCAACAAGAAAGGGATTGTGAGCTACCTCGATCCTATCTCTGTGAAACTCAAATTTACATCTTGGCAATACCTTTGTCAAAATATCAACATCTTCCTCCTTCAAGGGAATGTACTCTAACATCATAATCCACCTCAATACACAATCTATGAAATGATGATATTGAATATCAATATGCTTGGAATGATCATAAAAAACTAGATTTTCAGAGAGTTTGATACAACTTTGATTATCGTAGTAAATCACAGTTGGATCCATCTGCTGACCAAACAAACCAACCAGGATCTTCCTCATCTATATGGCCTCACATGATGCCTGACTCGTAGGCATGTACTTTGGCTCTGTCTAACTGAGTGCTACCGATCTCTGTTTCCTGTTGTAGAAAGAAACTGCCACTGAGCCAAAAATGAAGATCCCTCCTGATGTGCTCTTCCTGTTGGATGGACTCCCAACCCAATCTGCATCGACGAAGCCTTGAAGCTTCATTCCCTTTGTCCATATGTACCATAATCCATACTGAGAAGTGACCCTAATGTATCTCAACACATGCTTTGTCACCTTCCAATACAACTTGGTAGGCCTAACCATCACTTGACTAAGCTGGTTAACTGCACATCACATATCTAATTGTGTGTTCACCAAGTACATGATTGAACCCACGAGTTGCCTCTAAACAATAGGTTCCACTACTTCCCCTGAAGTAGCATCCTCCTTCCTCTAGTTACTTGCTAGATGAGTTTTCATGGGTTTGCTACTCTCCATGCGAAATCTCTTGAGTATCTCATTGGAATACTTTCCCTAAGACACAAAAAACTCCCCATCTCCCTGCCATACCTCCATGCCAAGAAAGGGATGCACGAGCTCCATGTCCTTCATCTCATACTCTCTTGCAAGGTCCTCCTTGCAAGATTTGATCAACTGATCATCACCTTTAAGTATGAGATCATCAACATAAAGTACAATGATCAACAGTTTACCTTCCATGACTATGTGGTATAGGTTTGCATCCGCTTCACTCTTCGTGAAGCCCAACCTGGTGAAGTAGCTATCTATCCTGGTGTACCAAGTACGCAATGCTTGCTTCAGCCCATACAATGCTCTCTTGAGTTGACACATATGCAACTCACGGTAAAAGGTATAAAAAACTTCAAGCTGCTCTATGTACACCTCTTCCTCAATCATGCCATTAAGAAAGTTTGTCTTCACATCCATTTGATGTATCTTCCAACCCATCTGTGCTAATAGTGCCAATATACATATGATTGGCGAGTACCTTGCAACATGAGAAAATGTCTCATCATAGTCAATCCCCTCTACCTATGAAAAGCCATGGGACACAAATATAGCCTTATGCTTCTCTACACTACCATCTACAACTTGCTTTACCTTGTAAATCCAATGGGAGCTCACAATTGGCCTGTCCTTCGGTCTCGGGACCACATCCCAAACACTGCTACGAAATATGGAGTCATACTTCTCCACCGTGTCATCAAGCCAAACCAGCTGCTGCACTACTTCCTTAAAGGAAGATGGCTCTGTCACAACACATTCACCCATAAGAGCCATGTATCTAGTGTACCTCTCAGGTGACCTCCTCTGCCCGCGTTGAGAAGTGGGTGCTCCCACATTCTCCCGTGCATCATCCAACAATCTGTAAGCCTCTTTGGTGCGCTTTCTTCCCTCTCTAGAAGACTCTGCCTGAGTGGATGTCTCCACTCTTGGATCCTTTGCATGTGGCTGCTCCACATCAATCTAAGGCTCCTCAACCTTAGGACCTAAAATCTCCTCATCCGCATGTAGCTCAAGCTCCATCTCAAGGGAAACTCGTATGGCCTTCTGCTCATCGAATTTGACATCCCTGCGAACTACTGTCATCCCATTGGTCAGAAAGTGCACTTGATAGTTGTGAGGTGTATCAGTGTGACCCACAAATATCCCCAACTCTGCTGTAGGTTGAAGCTTCTTTTGTGCATCTTTGGTCACATGGAAATATACCGATGCCCCAAAAATCTTGAAGTGACCAACATCTGGCCTCTTACCGAAATAAGCCTCCTCTGATGTCTTCATATCAAGTATCTGATGTGGGCTATAGTTCTGAACATAAACCACTGTGTTGCATGCCTTAGCCCACAAATGTAGTGATAGGCCATGATCATGCAACATTTCCTTCACTGCCCCTACTATGCTTCTGTTCTTCCTCTCGACCACCCCATTTTGCTGAGGGTTATGAGGTGCCATCAACTCTCGTTTAATCCCTTCTACTGCAAAAAAGTTCATAAAAGCATTTGAGACATACTCACCATCATTATAACTCTGTAGATATTTAACCTTGTTTCTCGAGTCCTTCTCCACCGATGCTTTAAACTCACAAATTTTTGTGAAAGTTTGATCATTTTTAGGCATGAAAAATATCCAACATTTATGAGAATAATCGTCCACAAATATAACATAATACCTATGTTTGGTCGTGGATGTTGTCAAGAATGGTCCACACACACCTGAATGGACTCGCTCTAGAATAACATTTGCTCGACTTTCTCTTTCATGAAAGGAAGACTGTGTGCATTTTCCCAAAGTACACCCCTTGAATGTATCAACTTGCTCAAGCGTACCTTTGGGAAGACCAGTAGAGATATACTGCAATATCTTCAAAGCCCCATGATGCAAGTGGCCCAATCGTCTGTGCCACAACTCACCAACATGTCGACTCTGCACCCTTTCTGCTTTTGTGCTCAAAGCAGCACACTCATCTACCTCCAACTTATAGATATTCTTCACCCGAATCCCTTTCTTCTTTACTTGATCCGTGGCTAAGTGTTGAAGGAACACCTTTTCTTTCGAGAAGATCACATCATAGACTCTATCCTCAAGCATGACAATGGATACCAAGTTATTCTTCAGCCCAGACACATACATAACATTCTTCAAGGTGAGTGGAGCCCCATGCTCCCTCTCAAAAGTAATTGTGCCCAATCCAGTAACACTATATTTCCCTTTGGCACCCATCTCGATATGCATCTAGAGATGTTTCTCCTCTAAGTCACTGAATAACTCTTTATCGCCAGTCATGTGGAATGAAGCTCCATTTTCTAAGTACCATACACTTCCCATCATTGATGACACCATGCACGCAATGAGGGAAAATTCCAATTCGAATTGAGAGGCCAAAGCCTCACCTGCCACTCCTCTTGAGGAATTCTTGGACTTCTTGAGTGGACAATTTGTAGCAAAATGGCCCAGCTCATGACAATGAAAGCACTTAACTTTTGTCATGTATTTCTTCTTACCTCCATGATAAGACTTCTATTTGGAATGATCCCTTCCCCTTCTTCGCATTAATCGCTAAGAAACAGTTCTCTTCATCATCAGTCTTTGATGAAGATCCATCCTTGGTGTTCCTCCTGCATCAAATCCGACCACAATCATTCCAAATCCGGCAACTTCTCCTGATCATTGACAGAGTCCTGATAACTATGCCAACTCTTTGGGAGTCCTAGAAGAACAAGACTCACCATATCATCCTCGGCAACCATGATTCCAATACTTCCAAGTTCATCATGACACTGAGTGAACTTGGTCAAATATTTTGGAATCGTCTCGCCTTTCTCCATTTTGATTTTTCAAAGTTTGTCCTTTAGTGCCAATTTCCTATGGTCAATTTTTCTTGATACAATTTTGTCAATGTTTTCCACATATATCATACGGATTTTCCTTGTCATGGAGACTCGAGACAATGTGGTATCGAACTCTCTCAAGAATTATCCACCTCGCCTTCGCCACACACTTCTTCCATTCGACCAAATTTTGTGCATCTGATGCTACTGGCTTAGGAATTTCTTGATCAACGAATTCCTTCAAGCCATTATCCTCTAGCACAACCTCCATTCTATCCCGTAGAGTATAAAATTCGAGCTTCCTTCCAATGCATACTCGAGCTGTGAACCATAGAACGCCATCTGCCGATCCTGAAGTATGTATTGCAAATTTGAATTTTATCTGTAACCAAAAACTCAAAACTTCGAAATATCCTCTGGTATACTGTCGTCATCTCTGATACCATGTAGAAAATATTGTAGATTCACAAGCTCATGCAATGTACTAAAACACATGACAAGAATCTACTTATACTTTCAACCTATAGAAGCCAATAGATTGATTGAAAACAATATGAACAAGAAGAATATAAATCAATGGCACATAACGCAAGATGTATCTGGGGAAAGACATTGCTCAAAACCACACTATATATATAGCATATATCATAAATATGAGTGAAGATACAAAGCTTGTTATCACTAGAACAATGCCGCACAAGTATGCTCATCTCTCTCAGCTCACAAGCTAGCTCTTGGCCAACACTTGAACAATTCTGCAACTCTTAAAGCCCCTAATCTCTTTTGCAATTCCAGGATGAATAACCCATATTTAAAGGGAATTCATGCTTCCAAAACTGCGTAATATAAACATAGGATCAATCTCTGATGAATGGATGATAATTACACTCTAGTAAATAATACAATTGATAGTACACTGTCCCTCCACTCTAGTCTCAATTGGGTCTTTCTCAGAATCGACGTGCATGGATTTATGATGAGGGAATCTCCAGTTAAATAGAGTGACACTTGTGGATGCACTAGTGCATCAACTGACTGTTAACTCTCTATTAGTTCCTCAAATATTTTGGAAGTAATTTAACTGAACTTAACTCAGTAAACTGAGCGATCTAATTTCCAACTCAATTTAAACTCATACTAGACTGCTAAAACTTAGGGAGAACACATACATGACTACAAAAAGACTTCCAACTCGAAATTCCTACGATAATTAAGCTAATTAAACTTAATTAACTATTTACAAGTTGCTATGAGAATAGAATTCGATTTTAATTCTCACTTTAATTCAAGGACATATTAAACTAGAATTTATTGTTGCCATTTCTCAACAAAAATGTCCCATTGAAGTGAAAATTTCTCTGATGCCAAATTTAGGTTTTAGCTATGTACAATCAATTACTACAAATAGATTCTTAATAACACAAAATATGTAATGACACACAAATTAACATAAATATTTTACCCTAGAAACCCAAGCTAAGAAAACTAGAAATATTTTCAAAATATTTTTCTCTACAATATTACAATACAATATATATCATGGAACCTCCATAAACACCAATCCATTTAACCTAGATTAGAATAGAAACATATTTCCTTAACTAAAATTACAAAACCACAGGGTAAACCACCATGCACCACAAAATTGCTAAAAGTGAAAATTATGTACTGAAAATTGCCAACAACATACACAAAAAATTGCCTAATTTTTTTTATGGCATTGCCCCAGAACCCCCACATATGGGAGATTCACCCCCCATGACCCCCTATTGTGCCCAACACAATGTATAACAAATCATGGTATTCATGTAAAGAATATAACACATACCCAACATTAAAAACACTAATACTTTGTCCCTTCACCCCAAATTAACCTACCAAGTGCCTCTTGGAGGATGTATTATTCCCTTATACATATGTTGAAGGAAACCCAAGGGTTGCTTCCTCACTTTTGTGGATGGAATCCCTAGTAAACTTGTTGACATAGACCAATGCACATATCTTGGAGGGATTGAAATTGGGCACTTGTTGACATGAATAGTAGTCAAATGCCCAACAACATTGGGGACAATCTATTAGGTTATATGTTAGTGCATGAATGTGTTTTGGAAAATTAAATGTAACCCCAAACATTAAGCGTGGGACCAATAGGGTCCCCACTTCTACCCATGTGGTCATAAGCTAAGCACAAAGGGTTCATAATCATAAATTGACATGAAAAATATATGTTTTTTCTAGGTTTTATAATGTCGATGTTGTATTTTAGGTTCATAATGTTTTGATTGGTTGAGCATGCCCTGAACATCAATATTTTTTTTTAAATTGTTTAAATTTTTGTATATGTATTTGATATATAATATTTTTTTCCTTGTTATAAATTTAAATTAATTCTTTTTATTTCATATTATGAACAAAATTTACAAAAAGATACAGTTGTAGAGAGGGCATGCCACAAGAGAAATCAAGATCTCCTCTAACTTCAAAAAACATAGAGTTTTAAATACTATAGCTAGTGTGTTTATAGTCCATATAGATGGACCACTGTTGCTAAAGTATATAGTCCAAAGGATGGGTATTATCCATAAAAAACCTAACTAGATATAAAACTAAAAACAAGTATAAAAGGGGCTTTGCTCTAGATCTATCTCCAAAGTCTACTCCTCACAAATGTGGCTATACTTCTTTGTCTTGAGGGTTTCTATTGGTATAGGTGACACTAGGTGTGGGTCCTCTAGGATGAAAATATGGTTTTCTTGTGAGTCCATTGTCAATTTTCTAGTGTCCCCCTACACCTTCTTCATTGAGATGATGATTTTGAAAGCCCCCCTTCATGAAGGCCTCGCATTTTCCTCCAAAGATGGCAAGTTGGTGCTTTAGATCAATGATTTATTTATGTTTTGGTGCTATTTCCCGAGCCATAATGGCCTTTCCAGCTCAAAAAATCTCTAATAGCCAAAAATACTTTGTCTCCCTAGTTCTAGAGTACCTTGGGTCATGAATCCATCCCTTCACCTCCGCTATCATGTCGTCATATGCTACTTTGCTGCATAAGAACTAAACCTCCTTTCCCAACTCCATGATAGTCTCTTTACAATAGTTAGATAACAATGCAAGAGTTGGCTCTAAGCATGGATAATATCATGTTTAGCTTGAGTAATCCTATTGGAGCATGATCCCTCATGTCTAACTTGTACCTTTGAAGGATTAGTCTATCCCTTAGTTGAATGAATCCCTGATGGAGATGATTCCATGGAGTAAAACCCTTGGGAGATAAGTCGATTTTTCTTACACTTAGTCATTCCCTTGAAGCTACAGGAACTAAGATCCTCCCTACCCTATAATCCTTTTGAATTTTGAATGCAGACGTAACCCACAATCATTAAAATCCAACAATATTTCTTGGAATACAATGAGGGTGACCTATACTCTATCCAAACATGTATCCCCTCCTTGTATCATGGTAGAAGCCATTAAAATTACACCATCCTCCAAATTGGTTTTCACCATCTCTTCATTGACCCCTGAATATTGCATGATAGAGTGGGGAATCCTACAACCCATTGCATCACCTTCCCACCACCTATGTCCTTATATCTTCATTCTCCTTCACTCATTTAGGGAATTAATCCCCCCTATCAATGCACTTGGGTGAAGGATTAGGGTTGTACTCCCCCATAACAATTATGATATTATAAGTATGGACACAACTAGAAGCTTCAACTTGTCCACCTACCATTGTTTTCCTTTAATTGTTCCAATATATGCACATCCCTCTCAATCACATGTTCTCTATGGTTAGTGACTCCATTCGGGATTACCATGTCTACATTTAAAGTTTTAAGAGAGTCGACCTATAGTGGGTTGGGGCATGCCTCTATTGACATACACAATTGAAGCATGAGGATTTGAGTAACCCCTTCCTTAGCTAACCTATCTGATAGAGAATTTCCTTTCCTCTTTATATGGCATGGGACAATCACTTGATTCCTGTTTACAAAATCTACCACCTTTCATAGACTATATCCAAGGCACTAGTTGATTGAGATCCTACTCAGATTAGTCTTGCATAGGATTCATTGAAGGGCGTTGATAAGCATATGGGAGTCCCCTTTGATGACCCTTTAGGGGAAGCTCATTTGGTTCACTGGATGAGACCTACTAACTTAGTCACATTGTTTGAATTATGTCCCAATTGATTAACATACATCACTACAATCTAACCCTCATGGTTTCTGAAAGTGCCTCTAACCCCTAATGGGCTAGGGTTTCCTTTAGAGGCCTCGTCAAAATTTAGCTTGAGTTGGAAAGGTAATGGGGGAGTCCATTTCTCTCGAGATAGGGATCCTTGTATTTTAATAGGAGAGACATTTCATAGGCAATTACTTATTTTCAAATATGTGAAAATGATAGATTTCTCTCTCAAAGACTCACAACCTCTCTTTGGCCATGCTTTGACATTGATAGTCTTCCTAATGTTTTTGTTAATTGTCCCACATTATTGATAATCTTCCTAATGCTTTTGTTAGTTTGGTCCCACATTCAACTGTAATGGGAGAGATTTAGATTTGAATATATGGCTATTTTGTTCCTTCCAAAGATTCCATATAAGTAAGATAGAGAATGAGTTACAAGCCTGATTTAGGGTACAATTTTGGAATGTGTTTACTTGCCACTACTTGAGGGTGCCCAAAATACTATTTCAACACTTGCTTGACTATATTAAAAGTTTGGATCCTCCGTCCCATAAAATACTTATTTCCTTGCAGTCATTGAAAAGGTGATTGTGTTTCCCATTCCCATCTACATAAAAGGAAAATGGATTGGACTGGAAACCCCCTTCATAAAAATTCATCCTAGGTTATAGTTATTTGGTTCATCAACAACCACATGAATTCCAATACCTTTAGATAGATATTCATGTTCTAGGCCTTTGTCCAAAAATTTGAGCTTCTTGTTTCACCCCATCTCGTGGCTAGTCGATAAGCCTCCTTCACATAGAAATTTCCATCGCCTTTACACACCCACCTCAGAATGTCCTCCTCATCATTAACATGGATTATTTTGGATTGGAGTCTAACCTCCATATCCCCCTTGGAGCTTCCCAACCACTATATAGGTTAGGAATGACATGGTTTCCACCTACAGGTCTTGTCACATATGGTATCATTTGAGTTTTTTCCAATACTAATTAATTTTTGCCCTTGCAACATTGGTTAGAGGATGTTTTACATAGTATAGGGATTTATCTTCTCCTAGGATAGGTTCTTGTTTCCATGCATACTCCTAGAAGAGAACTAATTTTCCATTATGGACCTCCCAAAAATAGTGGTCTTAAATAAGTTTATGGATTTTCTAAGCATTATCCAAATTAGGGATGTTAGACAATCCCTATCCATTCTCACTAGGAAATTCTCCTATACTCTTTCAACATATTTGTATCTCCATATATTTGGCCATAGTTCTCCTTTGCTTGCAACCATTACAACCATGATTTTTCCACTAATGCCATACCCATTGAGAGGAGATATTTGATGCTAAGACATCCCTCCCTCCTTTTGGCGATGGACCATAATCCTAGGATATAAGTATTGATCTCATTTCTTTGTTTAGACCACCCCATAAGAAGGAGCATCATAATTTTCTAATTTGTTTACTAATATTCCTAGGATTTGCTAGCACAAAAATGAGATACAACATGATTGCATGTGAAATATACTTGATGAGAAGGATATGTCTAGTAAATGAAAGGTCCAATTAGAGAGGGGAGAATTCAAATTGGTAAGAAGGTCAACCTGGGGAGAATTTTGTAGAGCTTTATCGAGAAGGGGGCTCCCCAAATCTTTATAGTGAAGGAAGGCTTGCTAAAAGCCAATAATTTTGGCAATATTTTGTTGGATAGGATCAAGGGTATTGAAAAATAAAGTGAGCCTTATTAATTACCTCCCTCAAGTATTTAATGAATAAATCCTAAACATTCTTGCATTCCTTATCTTCACATTTTGATGGTTTCCCCATAAGAAGAGTGTCATCCACAAATTGCAGGTGAGAAAACAAAGGGGTTGTAGAGAAAATAGAGCAAGGTTAGGGAACCAAATTGGATATTGGAGTTGAGTCTCCTAGATTTCCTTTTTGATAAATCTTTGAGACCTTAAAAGATAATGATATAGAGGAAAGGGTGGATACGATCACCTTTCCCCATCTCTCCATGTTAATTTTAGTTAACAATGGTATGTTCTATGCCTAACACAATTTCTTCAATGTAATTTAAGCATCCCAATTACAATTTCCAAATTAGTTTCCAATAACAATCACATTAACCATAAATCACATTGACAGTATCTATAGATAGAACATAAAATAAAATGTAGAAGACAAGCCAAGACAAGAGGACATCATATTTGGCAGATGTCAAGGAAAACCCATTGATGAATTATTCTTATTATTATACCAAATTTTCAATAGAGAGAGAGTCCAAAAAGCCAATTTGAATTGACTTGCCAAATCAAAGTCAAAATAGCCCTATCAAATTTGCAGTCAACTGTAGTCAAATTTAGCCCTAACCAAAAAGTCAAAGATGGTCAACGCAATAGTCAAACTTCTCCTTTGTATTTTGGTCAAAGGAAGTCAAAAGAGTCCTCAATAAGTTGGAAAAGTCAACCCAAAATAGTCATAAAATTGCTGTCAAACTTGGTCAACCTAAAGTCAACCTTGCAGTCAAACAAGCCTACAGTCAACGCAGGTCAAACAACCCAGAAAATCTTGGTTTCTATGCCAATTAATGCAACTTGGTTAAATAGAGTTAAACCATCCAAAATCATAGTCAAACTTGGTCAAACAGTCCTTGGTAAAAAATGGTCAAAATTCAGTCAACTCCTGAAAATTTCAGCCCTGTACTTTAGTCTAAATTTGTCCTCTTTGCCACACGTGTGAGAGAAAGAGAATGCCCAATAGATGTACAAACCAATGAGAGAAGGAGAGAGAAGAATGTGTGAGTGATGATAATTTCCAAATGAGGAGAGAGGTCACTTGTATTTATACAAGTCATTGAGGGTTAAGTGACATGTCTATTGGGCTTCATGAGCCTACATGATGATGTGGCCAACCTGAATAATTTGCACATGTGTGGGCATAAAGTCAAAAACACACTTATGCTTGTCCAAATTAGATGATCTTTAGATCCATTTTGGTCCTTTCGAAGAGAGGAATTTAATGCAATCATTATCTCCATCAAATGACTTGTCCAAAGTGGAATTTGGCCCTAGTTTCCAATTTGAACACTCCCTCTCAACTAGGGAGAATTCTGCCTGCTAATCCATGCATCATCATTGATCATCATGTCATCCTATCATCATGTACCATATCTGTATCTCATCTCATCTCTACTCTGCTGAACATTGATATGAGTAGTGAAGAATAATCGATCAATAGTGAGTCACAAGACCTTACCACTCTCTACTGAAAATGTAAGTCCAGAGGTAGAACCTCAATCAAACTTGATCCGATATCAAGTTGTTGAACACCATGTATCTTAGACATAGGGAGTACGATAGTACACCATGCATCCATCGATAGTGCTATGGTCCCTATATAGTTTTCCCAACTCATTGGCCAAAGAGAGGTACTTCCCATGAGCCCCAGACTAGATGGGTAGGATGTATGCTTGGGCATCATATGCCATAGGAGAAGGTGAGCTACTCACCCTACACACATGTGTCATCAATTGTAGGGGAAGGTGAACTACTCACCCTACACACATGTGTCATCAATTGCAGGGGAAGGTGAACCACTCACCCTACACACATGTCAACCATCATGGGATATCGTAGGGGAAAGTGAAATTCTCACCCTGTACACAACAAACCAATAGGGGAAGGTGAAACACTCACCTTATGGTTGCTCATAGCTCCAAGAAGTACCCCAAGCCCCGACGAGATCCCAAAACTTAATGTCCAACTCAAGCGGGACCCTCATGGGAGGTTCTTTCCATGACTCCAAGTATCTCTCAGAAGGCTAAGAATTTGACCTTCCCTACGGGTTTCATGAGGATCTCTGTGACCTGCTCATCAATCCTGATGTGTTCGAGCCTTATTTCTCCCCATTGGAGCCTTAGAATTCAGCCTCTTCGAGGGGGAAACCTCCTTTACATTACATAAATGAACAATTCTTGGATGATACAAATGACAAAACCTCCTTTCTATATATAGGAGTCTAAGGAGTCACAATATAACCTAG